>LZPO01108111.1:21034-42669 GCA_001675575.1 Neotoma lepida | reverse complement strand
GGAAGTAGGCACAAAGCCCCACCCCGACCAAAAAGCTACTCACAATTGATATGTGATAGGAGAGGCAAAATCAGGTGATACTGGGTATATCAGCCACACTCCATGGTAGGCCTTATGCTCAGGAGTAGGTGGCCAACACAAATCATACTCCGTGTTTTTAGACTTTTTTTTGGGGGGGTGTCATTTTTGCTTTTGTTTCAAGAGAAAACATGAAGTTGGGGAGGTGAGGACATGAAGAAGATCTGGGGGAAGGGAAACATCTGATCAAAACATATTGTACGAAATTATCAAACACTAAATATAAAGACATAAAAATACATTAAACGTATAGAATCTCAAAGGANTGAGTTCCATGGACCCCGAGACTTNTAAATATGCCTGCATGGTGTCCAGGGACACAGCAGAGGGCAGAGGCAGGGGCAGACATGGAGAAAGGAGGCAGCAGCCCGAGAAACACAGGAAAGCCAAGAAGAGGTGTGTGAAAAGCTCCCCTAGATTCGTCAGTACCAAATCACAGATGGCTTCTGTTTTATAACGGTATGTGTCTAGCAAATGTCCTCTTCACCTCTTCTGAAGCTTCCTTGGGGCTCCACACCTGCTGTAGAATCACTCTACCTAAAGCCGAAACGCCTGCCTCAGAATCTGGACAGCCCCACCAACCGCACAAACAGTAGAGCTGAGGTAAGGGCAAGCCCACCCAGGTGTCCTCCTATAAATCTAGGCTGTGGGACGTGATTTCAGGAGCATCTGAGCACCAAGGGAAAAGTGGTTCATGGCTGATTCCTTTGTCTCTTGACCTAGGCACCAAANGAAAGGCTTGTGAATCACACAGAAACTGGCTGCTGTCTCCTTGGCCTGTCCATTGCCTCCACCCTNACTAACTCCTAACTAACACCCTAACTAGCTCCTCAAGACAGCTTTAAGGTCAGTTGGTCAAGAAGTGACATGTGATATNCCAGGATGCACAGTCCCCGAAAAATTCAGAAGCCCCTGAAAGCAGTGCATGCTGCAAACAGTAGTGTTAAAGTTGCTGTAGCCCACACTATCAGGAAACGACTCTCAGGACAGAACTTTCATTAAAATTCCAGTCAGCAGAAGTTGTCTGGAATAAAGGAACTGCACCAGGATCTGCGGAGGTCAATTTACTCTCTGCTGCAATCAGAGGGGGACATTGGGCCATTTTGCAGGAAAGCAAGAGGCCAGGTCAGGGGCCATCCCTACCTCCTGTGCTAACAGACCCTGACGCAAACACACCTGGGCTGATGGAGAGTAAGCATGGGACGTGGATTCTACATAAAAGCTTGTGAAATAGNAAGTGGTGGACAACATCTGGCAGACACTAAAGGGAGGATCCCCCTGAGAAATGCTGTGCTATGGGATCTAGAAAAGAAATTGTAAGNCGCTTCCTGCAAATGGCTGAGTGAGTGCAGGCAGAGCACTGAGTGCAGGTAGAGCACTCACTGAGGCAGGGGTCCAGGGATGAGCACATCCCAGCAGGCCTGGGGAGCTGCAATGGAATATTCTGTGTCAAGCAGTGCTCTCTCTACCCTTCTTAGAATTCTCTGCAATTCCACATACAGCCCTTGCCTCTGCCTCATCTCTGAGATGACAGATGTGCTATCTCTGCCTCACATGAGCCATGCCTAGCCCATCTTTTAAGTCACAGGTCAGGTGTTGCCTGCTCTGGCAGCNTTTTCTATCTTTGTCNACATACTCTACTGCATGAGAATTGTTCTGTTCTTGAATTAGTCTGCCTTCCTCTGTTCTTACAGCCAGCAAAGAGTGCTTCTATTTTTGTNGTAGTCACTCTTTACTGGGCATGCTCTGTNGGCCTGCTGCACCCCCGNGAANCATCTCACTCTGCCGCTGTCTCCTAAGTCTGCTTCCACCCTGTAAATACAGAAGCTGAGCATGGAGAAAGAAACACGTTCAAGTTCATAACAATGACGAGGTTATGGTGCCACCTCTCAAGCCCATGTTTCTTAGATGTTGAAGATCTGTTTTGTTTTTTGTTAGCATGTATCCATATGTATTGTGCATATAAATATGGTTCATTGTGATATCTGAGTTCATGCTTATAAGATGACCTGACCAAATTCAGCTTCTTCATTTACACCTGACCCNCAACCTACTATTTCACAACATCTAGTAATCATCAAGCTACATTCAGATCAACATTTTTTCCCTTTAGGAAATTTATTTATCACCCAGAAGAGAAGCAGGAACAGAGTCTCCTTTGCCCATCGAGGCCTGACAGATGTAATATGGGGACCAGCGATAAGGAGGGAAGGCACAGGACACAACTCCCAACTATGTATTTGGTCCCATTGGGTCTGGAGAGGTTGTACCCAGTGTACCCAGGTATGGTGGCACTGACAGCTAGGGCAGAGACAGCACAAATGGAGGCAATACAAACTGACAGTCCAGGCCCAAGGTTTAGGTCACAGGACCAGGGTGAGACAAGAAAGGCTTGGCTATTGACTTCCACTTTCTCCCCCAGGAGCCTCTCTGTGGGAAAGGCAACTCTGGATGCTGCTCATGGGGATAGAGAAGGCAGAAGGTTACCTGTACTGTTGTTTCACCCAGCATGGTCTTTGGCCATTCTGATCCTCCCCTGGCCACTAAAACCACCCCAGCCCTGGTGGGGCAGAATGGGCTAACCAAGCATGTAGGGAGCCACAGCTATGTACCCCAGGCCTCCTTATATGGGTCACAGGATTTGGACCATGNTAAGACACCACAGGGTNCANTCTNGATTTTAAGGTATCATGGTTAGACTGTGACTGTCAGTGATGGATGAACTGGCCAGAGAGTGGTGGGGCTGGTACACAGCTCTTCCTGTGTACCACACCAAAGCAGAACTTAGTTAGAGCAGAGATAAGGTGAGCTAGGTAACCCAGACAGTGTTCCATTTTCTTCTAGAAGTGAGGACCCAGCTAGAGCCTGAGAAGGGAACCTGGAGAGTCACCTAGAAAGGTAGAGGAGTGGGTTTTACCAATCTTCCAACAAATGCACAGACAGAAGCAGCAGTATAACACTAGAGACTAGGGGTCTGTGGATTGGAAATGTTGGGGAGGGGCAGGCAGGAGTGCTGCCATGTTGGCATATTGGTTTGGTGTCAGAGGAGCATAAGATAGGGCATGTAGGTTTTACTGTCAGCCACTCTGCATGCCTCCTAGATGAAGCTCATCTTTCCATGCCTTTCTGATGATAAGATTTTATTTCAAGGACAAATGGTCAGTTTCCAAAGTTTTAGTGAACCAAGACTTGATTCTGTAGCGGTCTGGATCCAGGGTGCCCTTGGGACCCCTCCTGTGTATCGAGTATCAAGTACTCTTACTTCTCTACCATGGCCTGTAGCTCCCCACTATGAGTCAGTTTATAATCTCAGAATTAGGGAGATGGAGACAGGAGGATTCCTGGGGCTTACCAACCAGTCAGTATAGCCAAATTGGTGAGCTCCAAGTTCAGTGAGAGACCGTGCCTTAAAAAGTAAGTGATTTAGGAAGACATTTGACAGCCTCTAACCTTTGAACACACACAGATACTGCTGAGAGTTTTCATGTACTCCTTACCAGTCTCCTTTGTGGTTAGCACAATACATAGTATATTTATAAACCTAAAAAAATTAATATAGCTACATAAGAATTAACTAGACTCCTGAATTTACACAGATGTCTTCAGGTTTACACCAGTTCTTTTTCTGGATACTGAATACTCTAATGTGAATCAAATCCAAGAAATTCCATTGTGTTTAGTAGAAGAAAACTTTTAAATATAAAAAAATAAAATACAAAGAACCACAAAATACACCAAGTACATGGGAAAATAATTATATAAACACTAATAGTCATCTAAAGAATACATGATCTAATCATTTGGTGTTTTTATTAATCTATTTAAAATAAGAAAGTTCATTTTAAAAAAAACATGGAAGCTAAGTCTCATTTTGAAAGACAGTGTCAAATTGGAGGCTTGCTTTCCATCAAACAGTAAATGTGGGAGGTGCTTGACTCTTTCTCTCTTACTAATAACCAGTCCTGGGAGGTAAAGNATACATGAAGTGTGGATGACTGGGTCATCTTGTGACAGTGACCAAGATACATGACCTCACCATTTGGTGGCTGAACTTCTACCAGGTGGAGGGTTGCTCAACAATGGACCAGCTGTGTTTTACAGACTCCTGTAGCTAGGAAACTGAGAGCTGGTGAAGGACTTAATAATTACCAAATTTCAAAGTAGAGCTAATATAAATTATATTTATCAGTAACTGCAGTAGCTAATTTGTGGTATAAAAATCATGTTTGTTCCTCAAGGGCAAACATTGTGGGTTTTAATAATACAATAAATGGGTTTTGATAATGAAATAAAATGCTGCTTGTAAGTTGGAGGGGGAAGTCAATAAAAAAATCAAGACATGATATTTTCACTAACAAAGCTCACAGATCTCTGAAAATNTCAACAAATTAGAAAATCCTAAGAGAGAAATTAGATAGCCTCTGACTTGGAATAAACCCCAAANATCTTTTATTTCAGCTACAATACTTTGAGTCAGCAGTGTAAAACATGAGGATTTCATGTAAATAACTAATATTAATTTCTTTTAAGAATCCTTAGATACCAGAATAATAGTATTGGGTGCTCCTCTAGGGCCCAGAACCTAGCCAGCCAATGGCTTGGGGCCCAGTTAACAGTACGGGGCACAAAGTTCTTTCTGGTGGAGTGGGCTTTAGATCTTTATAGACATGGATAGTGCATCTCTTCAGCTTCATCAGAGAAGCTTCTTTTTGCTGTAGGTGGTGACTACTACAGAGTCCTACAACTCCAGAGAATCAGAGATTATGGAGGGCTCAGCTCTATATCTCACTCCTTCCCTGAAAGGCTCAGAATCCATGAAGAGNAGGCANAAAGATTATAAGAGCCTGAGGCAGTGGCTGTCTGTAGCAGAATACTAGTTGCTGTATGTGACAGGGCCATTGCACATGTAAACTCACAGCAGCTGCAAGTACATGTATAAGACCGACACACAATCAAGGTTAAGCCAGACCAAATCCCAGCATGGACAGAAGAGGGGTTCATGAAGTCCCACCANCTAGATAAGGAGCTATTGGCAACTGATGACCTTTGGGGGAAGGAGAATTAGTTTTCTTCGGGAATGTGACCCCTGAGAGTCTACCCGTGCTCCAGTAGATCATCCTGTACCCANACACATATAGGCAGCACTTGGTGGGCTCGATGTGTGCATGAAAGAAAAAGAAGGGGGCAAAGAAATCACATACGGAGTTGGAAGGGGAACATGGAAAGGCTAAGGGAGGAACGGGAAGAGAGGGGATTGGAGTTGGATTTGATCAAAATGCATTACATACAGTACAAAATTCTCAAATAATAAAAACCAATTTTTTTTATAGTGAGGTTAATTCTATGTCCAGGTTAGGTATGAGGAGGCTGATATGTAACAGTTCCCAAAGCTCCTTTTATATCTCCATCACAGAGCCAGGGTCAGATGTCATTACCAATCCTCCTTNACTGGGATTATCTTAAACTCTTGCTATAGTTTACCTGCTCATTTTACTTGTGCGGTTCCTATGGTATGCAAGCTTGTGGCCCCTTGTCTGAGCATATGGAAAGGAGAAAGAACTCTCATGTCCTGTCTTCTTATGTACAGATGCATCCTTGGCTGCTGGACTTAAGGTACCCCACTAAGTTATAAATTGGGTCATCTTGACCATGAATAAGGCATTTCTCACTTCTGGGTCTCACTTTCCCCATTTTCACAAAGAGTAAGATGGATGTGGTGGTGCATCCATGGTCCAGTTCTGATGATCACTCTTCTGGGACTGGATCATGGTTTACAACAGCTGGCCACAACAACAATTGCCCTACTGGAACTCAGGTTCTTAACCAATAACTGAGGCTAGAAGGAGTGCATTGCCTTAGAANAGGTTCAGAGGCTAGGGAGGTATGTAATTGACAAAGTGAATTTTAAGGAAAAGAATTAAANCAGGACTTCTGAGTGCCGACTATTTTCTGCACTCTGGAAACTTACTCTTATTATCTGGTCGCAGTGAGAGNATTAAAGTTCCAGGCCCCATCAGCTCCCATCAGGCTTTACATATAACCTTTATCTGCACACATCCCTTTTCCCTTCTCTGTGGGACTGTTGATTCTGCTAGTAACTATCTATGTCCCTTGTTCTTACTCCTCTCCTTGACCATCACCAAGGGACAGGCATGTGAACCAAGATTATTATTTAGATTTTCTCATTGAAGAATCTGAAGCAATCTTTCTAGTGTTTTTGTAAAGTTTTCTTCCTTCCTTCTTCNCTCCCCCTCTCTTTCTTTCTTCCCCCCTTCCTTTCTTTTCAAGCTGGATAAAAATGGGTGAGTACCCAAACCCATGATACCAGAAATACCAACTTCTCTTTCCTAGAAAAGTATATTGATTTTCCCATGTTGCTTCACCTTCACTTGATCTTAGCCAAAGGGCTTAGAAGTAATGTGCATTCCTCCATCTTAACATGAGATTGGGAACACAAAAAGAGGGATGGCTAACATTCTCAGGGCAAAGTGTTGTCTCAGGAACAGATGGAGGAGGCAGCTATAGTACATGTCTGGATTGTGCCTGCAAAGGAAGTGGAATTGATTTCTGCTGTTGCCAATAGGCCAGACCATCCATCCACTCTGCTGTAATCTTCAAGAAACANACAGTTTTCTATGAATCAACATTTTAGGACTCTGGTACTTTTTGCTCTTTAAGCTCTCCAAAAATATGAACAAAATCATGAAGCAGTTAGCTAGCCTAAGGAAAAATGAAAGAATACTCAAATAACCAAAATCAGAAATGAAGTGGTCATTGCCACCAAAATTTTCAGATATAAAAGAGAAAATTATCAGCATTTATATGTCAACACATTGAATAACTTAGACAAAGTGGATAAATTCCTAACAAAACACACCTATTAAAACTGAATTATAAAGAAATAAAATATAAATAGCACTCTACCACAAAGATTCAATCAGTGATCACAAATTCCCCAACAAAGCCCAGAACCATATGACTTCACTGGAGAAATCTATCGAACATTTAAAGAAGAACTAAAATCAATCCCCACAAACTCTCCATAATATTAAAGAGTAGAGACCATTTTCAAACTCAGATTATGAGTCCAGCAGTTGAAAAAGAAGCAGACACATTCTAAAGAAAATCCCAGGCAAACATCCCTAAAGAACAGTGATGAAAAAGATCCTCAACAAAATATGAGCAAATAGAACTCAAAAGCACATTAAAAAGATCATATACTGTGACCAAAAGGGAGTTGGCCCTGAAATTTTAGAATGGTTCACCGTCTGAAAAAAAATCAATCAGTGCAATACACCACATCAATAAAATGAAGGGGAAAAATACAGTCACATTGACGCAGAAAATCATTTTATAAAAATGAACACCATTTTATAATAAAAACACNCAAACTAGCAGCAGAGGAAAAATAGCTCAACATAGAAAAATACTACATGTAAAAAGCCTCTAGTTCACATTATATTCAATGGAGAAGCACCAAAAGCTTTCCTTTCAAGATCAGGCGCAAGGCAGGGACTGCTTCTCCAACCACTCCTACTCACCAGTGTACTGGAGACTCTAGCCAACACAGCCAACAATCAAAAGAAACCATAGGTGTCTGAGGGTTACTATTGCTGTGATCAAACTCTATGATCAACATGAACTTGGGGAGAAAGTGTTTATTTCATTGTATAGCTTGTAGTTCATCATTGAGGCAAGTCAGGGCAGGAACCTGGAGGGGGGAACTGCTACAGATGCAGTGGAGGAATGCTACTTACTGGATTGTTCCTCATGGCTTGCCCAGCCTGCCATTTTATATACCCCAAGACCACTTGCCTAGGGGTGGCATGATCCACAATGAGCTGGGCCATCCTAAATCAATCTCTAATTGAAAGAAATACCAACACGGTTTCACCCACAGACAGAACAATCAGGTGAGGACATTTTCTTTACTGGGGTTTCCTCTTCTGAATGACTCTAGCTGGGTCAAGTTGACAAAAAACTAGCTAAGACAATAGGCATCCAAAACCAAGAAGAAATAAAATTATCTGTATTTGCAGGTGGCATGATCTTATGTGTAGAAAATGCAAAACATCCACAAATTGCTACCAATTAATAAATGATTTTAATAGTATTTAAGAAACAACTGAGACCTAAAAACTAGCTATAATTTTATAAACTAATAAAAATTGAATTCCAGAAGAAGCTTCCTAAAATACATACCAATACATACACAAAGAGTTTAAATGGAGTTACCTATAATGGGTAATAAACCCCTTGCTATACAGCACAGGCTAACCAATAAAAAAGCCTATCTCCAGGAATGGGTTGCATCTTTTAGAGTTGTTGGTCATCGAGGTCTCATAGATGCCCCCTCTCCCAAACATTACAGACAACTGACAATGCTCATAGTTACCCTATGGAACCTGTCAGTAAGGCACTATTGCTGAAGACAACACATACTTGAGTCACAGAACAGAGAAGTCAAGCTAGTACTGACCTGGAAGCTTCATCCCTATTGTGTAGCTTTCATAATACTAGAATGTGATGAAACACTGTGATCAACATGAATTTGAGGAGGAAAGGGTTTATTTCATCTTATAGCTTGTTATTGAGGCAAATCAGGGTAGGAGCTGCATGATATTATGTATGCTATTGAGGGACAAAAGTAATCATCAGTCTTACTCAGCTGTTCATGCTGAGAGCTACAATAATGACTGACCAAACAAGACATACCCACTGGTATAATAGTGGCATACATGTCATGAGAGTAACCAACCACATTCTGATTGTATTTAAGGCCTGCTCCACAAAATAAAACCCATACCTGGCACTGTTGTTAGGATCTTGAACCTGTAGCTAGATAAGTCACAGGCCTTAGTGGAGAACTTGGTGTTATTATCTTGCCAAATGGTCCACAGTGTTACTAAACTTACTCCTTATGACTTATTGTTATACTCAGGTTTGTTCATTTTTCAACCCTCACAGAGAAGCTTCTTTTTTGCATTAGATGGAGATTAACATTGAGATCTACAACTGGCCAAAGGTCAGAGAATAAGAGACTACGGAATGTTCAGTCCTAACTGGGACATCTGTATCAAGCTCCTCCTCCCAAGGCTCAAGGATCATTGTAGAGAAGGGGTGGAAAGATTGTAAGAGCCGTATATAGTAGATAACTACAAGGAAACAGTATTTTCTAGAAACTGCAGTGCAGCTGTACATACGAACTCTCAGCAGTTGTAACAGCATGCACAAAACTTGTGCAAGCTTAAGCTAGACAAAATCCCAGTGTGGAGGGGATGGAATAGGCATGAAGTTGCATCCCTAACTGAGGACCTATTGGCAACTGACAGCTTTTAGAAGAGGGACAGTCAGTTTTCTTTAAGTGTTTGGCCCCTAATAGGCCAACCATGTTCCACACATCCAAAAGTATATGGGTAGTACAAATTGGACTTGATGGGTTAAAAAAAAAAGAAGAGGACACAAAGTTGGGTGGGTGATAGGGAAGGGATGGTGGATCTGGGAGGAGGTGGGGAGGGAGGCGAACAGGAATAAAATACATTGTNTAAAATTCTCAAAGAATTAATTAAAAATTGCAACTTTTCCAAAAACAGAAACAAAGCAGTTCTATTTGACATAGCATCAGAATGGATGTAATACTTAGCAATAAACTGAACCAAGTTGATGAAAGATTGTGCACAGAAAACTACACGACATTGTTGGAAGATCCCAAGAAAAATTCAAGTAAGCAGAAAGGTGCCTGGTATTATTGTGAAAATTTAGTATCAACACAATTCCCATACTATCCAAGAGGTCTACAGATTCAATGCAATCCTCTCTCAAAATCCCAGTTTGTGTGTGTGTGTGTGTGTGTGTGTGTATGTGTGTGTGTGTGAAAGAGATAAAATCCTGAAATTCAAATGGAATCTTGAACACTAAGTAACCAAAGTGATCTTGGAAAAGAACAAAGTTGTGACAGTTCCTGATTTCAAACACAGCACACATGTATAGCAGTTGAGGCAGCGCCATGCTGGCATAAAGACTGATGTGTGCACCAATGCAACAAGATAAAGATTTCAGAATGAGCCTCATCATAGAAGGCCGTGTGATTCAATAAAGTTAACAAAACTACACAGGAGGAAAAGGGTAGCTTCTTCATCAAGCAGTTTCTAATAAGGGTAAAAATACAGAACATATAAAAAAATCTTATAACAGTAAGCAAGCAANATGATGTAAAAGTAAGTAAAATACTTGAATGGACAGTTCTCTAAAGATTATAAATACATGGCCAACAGTATGTGAGAACACACTCAACATCACTAGTAACTACAGAAATGCAAATCAAAGCTACAATAGGAGACCCCTTTGTGTCTGTTAGGATACCTTTGATCTTTCTGATAGTAAGGAAAATTTCTGTTTTCACACAAAATAACAAATGTTGGTAGAAGTAAAGAGAAATTGGAACCCCTGTGCATTGATGCAGCCTCTGTGGATACATGATAGTTTCATTAAAAAAAAATATAGAAAGTGCTATGTGATTTAGCAATTCCACTCTGTATATAAACCAAAAATAATTGAAAGTTAGATCTTAAAGAAATGCTTTTACACCCATGTTCATAGCAGCACTACTTACTAAAGGTAAAAGCAACATAATGTCCATCAGTGACTCAATGGGCAAGTCATGGCATATACCACATAATGGAATGCTATTTAGCCTTTAAAAACATATGATATATGTCACTCCATGAATAAACGTTGAAGACATTATGCTAATGGAATAAGCCGGCCACAAAATGACAAATACATTTGCTACTTATGTGTGGTATCCAGCATAGTCAACCTTACAGAACTAGAAATGGGATAGAGATCGGCAATGACTGAAGGGAGAGGAAAGAGAGTTGATCGATGGGATTGTATGTTCAGTTCTTTTAATGTTTAAAAAAAACTTCTAGAGATTGTTTGCAGTGCAATATGAATATATTTGACATTGTTGACTCATACACCTAAAATAGTTAAATGGTGATTCTTGTTATGTGTAAATTACACAATTAAAATCAAAATAAGTGTGACTACTTGTAGTCAATTTAGTTATTGGAAAATGTTNTAGTGGGTTTGGAGCAACTTGAGTATTGAACTCTAGTTTTTCAATAATAAATTTTATAAAGTCTACATATAGATTAAGTATATCTGATAAAAAAATTCATTGTCTAGATTGAGATATACTATAACGTACATATCAGAGTGTAAGAACAACATTAGAACTGTCTAATATTTTGTCAATTATTTTATGTTGATTACATGTTGAGTTGGTAATATTTTGATAAACTATGTTAAGTAAACTATACTATTAAAATAAATTTAACTGTTNCCTTTCATTCTATATGAGAAATACAAATGAAAGTACACAGGCTCTGTTTCTATTGGGTGATTTCTAAGGACAGTCACCAGGAGGATGTGAAGAAAGTGAGAGCAGGCCAAATGTTGTACAGTTTTTACAGTGTCTTAGAGGACAGCATAGGGCTTAACTTCAGATTGTGTTGGTTCCACGTTCATCAGGAAAAACTGAAGATTTCACAGTTACCCCAGAGGACATGAGTGAGTTAAAAAAGCTCAGTAAGCCTGGTTAAAGCGGGAAAAGGTAGAAAGAGTGTGTGGAATCTCAAAAGAGCCTGTCTTAGTCAGGGTCTCTACTGCACTGATAAAACATCATGACCAAAAGCAACTCAGGAAGGAACGGGTCTATTTAGCTTATACTTTCACATTCATAGTCAATCACTGAGGGAAGTCATGGCAGGAACTCAAATGGCAGGAAGTCAAAGCAGGATAGAATCTGGAGGCAGGAACTGAAACAGAGGCCATGGAGGAACACTGCTCACTGGCTTATTTGTGCTCAGCTTGTTTTCTTACAGCAACCAGGTCCATTTGACCAGAGGTGGTACCATTCACAGTGAGCTAGACCCTGTCAAATCAATTATCAGTCAAGAAAATGCACCACAGTCTTGCCTACAGGCAATCTGGTGGGGGCATTTTCTCAATTGAGTCTCCCTTTTGTAAAATGACTATAGCCTGTGTCAAGTTAACATAAAACTGACCAGCATGGAGCCCAATAGAAGACAAAAACTGAAAATATAAAAACAAAGCCTGAAGAGAACATGCAAAAGAAGACAGTATAAATAATTCCAAATACTTTATCAGAAGAGGGTTAAGCTCTCCTTTGATAATACGTAGATGCTTAGATTGGATAATAAATAGTTTTTAAATACAACTATGTGCCATGTATAGGATATGTGCCTAAAATATGGGAGCAAGAGAAAGGTTCTGTCTGGCAAATTCATACCAAAGAAAAGCTGATGTAACAATATTTTTGTGTTAAAGTTCTCAGCTGTGAGCAATGGAAGCTCCTCAAACTATAACGTAAGGAATTCAATTTAAAAACCCTTAAAAAATGGTTGCAAAGGCAAGAGACCAAGTGGTCTGTACATGGTTCTCCTCAATTCTTCAACTGAATATCCATCAGTGCATTTATTGAAGCCACTACTGGAGGCCACAGGAGCTACTCATACAAGAACAGGAACAGTTTGTGTTGTCAGGCAGAACTGCAAATTCTCAGTATTCACTGGNTGTCAGAGTAATCAGAAGTAATCAATCACNTGGAAAAATTAGCCCTAGATTAAGGCTGCTCTGGTCCTACCTAACAAAGCTTGAAAGTGAAGTCTCCAAAGAATCAAAATGTTTTCAAGTAACTTAATTGCATCCCAGGATAGAGCTCAAGAATATTTATAGGAAGTAAAAATATCTACAGAGCCTCAAGTTGTGCGCAACTAGCAGCTTTCCTTCCAGGCAGCTAATCTTTGCATATGCCCATGGAGATGTGCACTGATTTATTGCAGCAATTGAGAAAAACTAGACTGAACTCAAGGGTCCATCAATAAGGCAATGCATAATTAAATTGAAATATATTCACACAATGGGATATTATAACTCTTTAACAATGAGCTGAATCTATATGTTAACATATTCAAATCTCAAAATAAATATACTGTAGAATTTTTTGGAAAAAAAAATTAAATGGTACTGATGGTACTCTATGTAGATAGCCAGCTAAGAGGCATTGAGTGACTGTATGTACTGAGCCCTGTTAAGATGTGTTATCTCATTTGATTCACCAAATTTTCCCTGATAGATGTTGGAACTTAGGGGCAGGACCAGCAATTACAGGAGCTTGTTTGTTTGTTTATTTATTTTTTTATGGTCCAAGAGCTCGCCTGTCAAGCTCCCATGTTGTAGCGCTACACGCAACCTTGAGGGTTACATGAGGTGATTCTGGCTTTATGAACTTAGGAGGCCAGGAATGCTGACTGCTGTCATTTTTAGTCTTTAAAAAAGCAGAACAGTTTGATAACAGGTCAACACCGGTCGGACCCAGGTGGTGAATTTGGACTGTAACCTGATTGCCTATGCTTTTTAATAAGTTTCAATTACCTTATACTGAAATTTCTTAATTAAAAAATCTTTATAAAAGAGGTGGGAAATTTTACATAGTTGATGAGATGCCTCCTGGGGGAAATAAGAAAGGCAGCCCAGAGGTCCTTCTCCTTGTAAACTGAAGCCTTCCCTGGCAGATTGTCCTTATGTATACTGGGGACACTTGCAGGAAGGCTCTTAATTAGATTTGAACCTTCCTTTCTTTTTTTTATTTTTTAGGAATTTTTTATTCATTTTACATACCAATCAGATCCCCCTCTCTTCCCTCCTCCCACCCCTCCAGCCTTCCCCCCACCAACCCACCCCCTATTCCCTCCTCTAACAGGGTAAGGCCTCCCATGGGGAGTCAGCAGAGCCTGGTACATTCAGTAGAGGCAGGTCCAAGCCCCTCCCCCTGCATCAAGGCTGTGCAAGGTGTCCCATCATAGGCACTGGGCTCCGAAAAGCCACNTCATGCACCAGGCATGGATCCTGATCCTACTGTCAGGGGGCCCCTTAAGCAGATCAAGCTACACAACTGTCTCGCTTATGCCGAAGACCTAGTCCAGTCCTATGGAGGCTCCATAGCTGTTGGTCTAAAGTTCATGAGTTCCCATGAGCTTGGTTTGGTGAACCTTCCTTTCTTGCACTTCCTTTCTTCTTTAGACCTCTGTGCTGGAGAAGGAACCAGGTGTGGGAGGGGAGCAGAGGCCCCAGGGCTTGTGACCCATATTTAGTGGGTAGGTCCAAAGAATGGCCATTTTCAAGTAGACCCTGTCACTACAGGAGAGGAGAGGCTTGAGGGACAATATGTTGTACTTTTGGTCCAAACCACAAGGAGAAAGGTATTTTCTTGTTTCAACATATGTGCCTGGAGAAACATCTGGATCAGTCATGACCATTTCCCATGGATTCTTACGCCCACACCTTCTGTTGCCAGAATATCCATGATCATTTTTCTCAGCCCCCTCACACCCATGCGTATTACTTCCCAACCCACCATGGTCATTTCCTTCAGGCTCTTACACCCTCACACACTGATTNCAGATCAGTCATGGCCACTCACCCCAATATACATTGCTTCCAGACCAGCCATATCATGTCCCTCAGCTCCTCATATCAACATACATGAGATATTCTCATCATGGCCACTGTAATGACAGAAAAGCTGTGGGAAAGGCTTGCTAGTTACCAGGATGCATTCTCCTGCATCCTCTTTATGCATGGTTGGCACTTGAGATTAAATCCAGAGGGTAAGGACTCATTATAAAATGGAGTGATTCCAGAAACAANAGAAAATATTTTCCCATTCTGTAAGTCTTAAAATGAAAAAAACAATTGCCTTGTTTTGGACTTTCTTTCAATGGGGAGAGATATTCTGGTTGTCTGTGGTCAGGGAGTCTGTGCTAGTGATGTGTGCTAATGGCTAGAGACACCCTGGGCAGTTACGTGAGGCAGTTTAGGACCACTTGTGAAACCTTTCCTGGCAGTTCACATGTTTACCTACCCTTTGCTTTGTGTCTTTTTACACTGACTCTTCAAACTTTTCACATCTAGGTAGCAAAAATGGTGTGTACAGGTTTTGGGGAGGGGGAACACAAGCTTGAAGTAGAAAGAATGAATAGATACAAAGAGCCAGGTTTGACTTATTAAGGGGTTTAAGTCCAGTAGTTATGTGATAAAAAGGCCGTGAAAAACTTTCTGTTGTATGAAGGTTGTCAGGTACATGGCTCTTGGGTACCAGCCAACATTGTTGAGCACCTACTAATTTCCAGCTTCATACTAGCGTAGGAGTCTTCCATGGGTCGTTTGAGTTAAAAGCCTCACCATTGAGCCGGGCGGTGGTGGCGCACGCCTTTAATCCCAGCACTCAGGAGGCAGAGGCAGGNGGATATCTGTGAGTTCGAGGCCAGCCTGGGCTACCGAGTGAGTTCCAGGAAAGGCNCAANGCTACACAGAGAAACCCTGTCTCGAAAAACAAAAAACAAANAACAACAACAACAACAAAAAGCCTCACCATTGAGTGGAACTGCCACAGTATGGCTAGATAATTCAGCTCCCTTGAGTTGTAAGATTCAGTGGTTAGAGTGTCTTTTTCTGAACCCCAGGGGAGTTCCACACAAGTGCTGAGGAAATGCAAACCAAACCATAATAAGGGGCTGAGGAGGCAGCTTGGTTGGTAGAGTACTGCCTACTATGTGCTAAGCAATTCCCAAATACATGTAAACTAGCCACAATGGAGCACATATGGAATCCCAGGACTACGGAGGCAAAGACAGGAAGTTTAAGTGTTCAAGGTTATTCTTACTATGTATTACTCCATAGGCCACCTTGACCTACATGAGACTTTGTTTCAAAAAAAAGGAAAGGAAAAGAAAGAAAAAAAAAGAGTCAACATAATGAGATATCCCTGTAATAATGACCATTATTAAAAAAACAAAAAACAAACAAAAAAGGCAACAACAAGAGTTAAAAACAATGGAGATGAGGAGGCAAAGAGAAGGGAAGCCATGGATACCATCGATAGGAATGCAAATTAGTAGTCATTATAGAAAACAATATGGAGGCCCTCAAAAATTAAAAGAATATGGAACTTCCATCTGATCCAAAAATCTCAGTGAAGTTCTATATGCCAAGGAAATGAAGTCAGCATGTTGAAGAGACATCTTCATATTCCCAAGTTCTTAAGTATTATTCATAATANTCAGGAAATGTAAATAAGACAAGTATCTACAAACTGTTGAGTGGATACTAAAGATGTGTTACATGCACACATCGGAGTACTATTCAGCCACACAAAAGGGTGCAATCCTGTCATTTGTGCAAAATAGACAAAACTGGAGATCAGCATGTTAAGGGAAATTAGTCAGGCACAGTGTGACTCATGATGAAACTCACATATAATGCAAAAAAATATTANTCTCATAAAAATTGAAAATGGTTATTACAGACCAGGGACAGTTAGGAGGGTGGTGTGGGGACGTCTTGATCAGTGAGCACCACNTAAGATAGAGCAAGAAGCTGAAGCTCCAGGGCTGTGGCACAGTGTGACAACTACAGATAATAATTGTGGATTATACATTTTAAAAAACCAGAAGAAGGGTTCTTACAGCAAAAAATAGTTAAGCGTTTAAGGAGTAAGTATTTAGATNGATTGAAGTGTCATGGGACATATATGCCTATTGGCTGTTACATAGCCTCCTTTAATATGTACACTTTGTGTTTCTTTGTAGCAATTAGAACAAAGAAGCCTGGGGTGGGGANAGCAAGAGAGGCTCTAATTGAGCCTCCCTGCAAAGACTCCTGGGTGGATATGGAAGTCTGCCCAGGTGCAGGAAATATGTCCTCTGGAGTGGGATGGGCTACACCCAAATTTCAGAAGTTGGTTCCTTGGCATTCCTGCNCCTGTCTCCCATAGGTTTGGAGCCTGAGAATGATTTAACTGCAAAGTGANTTACAAGGCATTTCACCTTGGCTATAGACGGTGAAGAGGCATAAAGCTTAGAGCACAAGCAGATAAGGACTTGCGGGGNNNAAGAGGCAGTCTTTGGCTTCTCCAGTCACACTGGGCTGCTAGCTGAGGAGTGGCCTTAGGAGGAAATCTTCTCTAAGGGGTTTGAAGCTTGGAGCAGGAGATGGGGCTTTTGATCTGGAAGCACCAAGTAGCTCAGTATCCAGGATGGAAAGCAGGTGGGGGAAAGTTGGGTGTCTTTGTGGTCCCTGAGTGGGAAGAGGTTAATACTAAACCCAGGGGAGGCCTTCCATCTCTCTTTGCTAGGAGCCTACATAAACTTTGGGGAAGGAGGCCTACAGTAGCTGTGGTCCTGAGGCTGCACCAAAGGCTGCAGTGGCATTTGGAAACAATTGCCATTTCTCCATTGTATCCACTGGCTTTCCTAGCTCTCATTTGCTTATTTATGTTGATTCTTTCCTGTGACCACATAGATGTGGATCTTTCTCTTCCTAATGCCCTTTTATAGTAGATTTAACATATTCTATATGCCATCAAAAGTGGCAATTTTGTAAATACNGAGGTAACGTTCACACATCTTTTAATAATAGCTCTGAATGTTAAAGGTCTCAATTCTTCAAATGAAAGATACAAATTAACAAATTATGTACACACTCAGTCACTCACTCACACACACACACACACACACACACATGTTAAACATTGCTATACGCAATTACATAAAATGAATATGACTTGATGTAAGGTGCAGATTGACAATGTACTCCACTCTCAGCAATGGGTAGGTCATCCAGATGAAATTTAAACTATGAAGCATCAGAACTGATATTGTAGGTAAAGTAGACTTAACAGTGTCTACAGAACACCCCACCCACACATTGCAGAATAAACACTCTCCTTGGTCCATGGAAATTCTCTAAGATAGATCATGTTTTAGGGCAAAAACCCAGGTACTAACAAATACAAGAACACTGAAATAATGTCATGTATTCAGTCTTCACAGTGGATTAAGACTACAAATCAACAGCAAGAGAAACTACAGAAAATCCATGAAGTCAGAGAGCTTAGACAGCAGTCTTGAATGATGAGTGAATTACCAAATTAATCATGAGGGAAATTTGTTAAATTCCTAGAATGAAAAGAAACTGAAAAGACAGCATTCCAGAATACAATGAAAATGTTCTTAGAGGGAAGCTGTAAATGCTTACTTTTAAGAAATCAGAGAATTTCAAATAAATAATTAAACGATGTAGAAAACAAGAACAAGCCGAATTCCCTATTAGTAGATTGAGGGAAAAGGACCAAGGGCAAAAACAGATGAAACAGAAGGAATAGAACAATACAAAGAGTCAATGAAACAAGACTTGTCTCTTTGAAGTCATAAGCAAGTTTGACAAAGACTCANGCTGGCAAATAATCTTCTCTCAAGCTCATAACAAATTTTAGAAGTTCCTTTGTCNACCCAGCAATGCACTGATGTCTCTTTAGGTGAGTGATGCCTGTGGAAGATAATTTCATTGATTCATTATTCTTTTCTGACTGTATTAGTATTAGCAAGTGGCTGATTCTGATTCTGTGTCCATGCTCTGGCCATGATCCATGTAGGATGGTAAGGGATGGGAGGAAATGATCTCCACTGATCATGAACTTGGCTTTCTCTTCTATATCATGTATAGAATGTATGTGGTTTTAAAGTGTAGAGAGAAACAGTTCCCTGTAGAAGTCTAGGAGGGCTATGAAGCCTGCTTCTACGTCTTGGCTATTCCATCTTTGCCATAANGGATACTTGGAAAGTTATTTAAATGCTCTGAACTGCCATGTCTTGATCTAGAGGCAGAAGTTAAATCCTAATTCATAGGGTTATTGGGGGGATTAATGTGATGCTATATTAAAAGCAGGGCATCAAACAACACCTTGTAATGGGGACTGCATTGTTACTGGTTAAAATGTTATGAAATGTGTAAGTTAAATTGGGAACACTGATGTCTTTTAAGGGCCCAGAAATTGGAACCCATTCACCATTTGTTCCAGCTTTCTGTTATATCCTGGAGGTAACTCCCTTGATTATTCATCCTGCAGTTGTTACTTTTTTGGTGAATAATAGATGACATTTACAAGAGCTTTTCCTTGAGTAGATCCAAAAGGCACATCATCTCAGTGACTCCTCTTGACAAGCCTTTAAATGAAACACTGTAGTTGTCACCATTTCACTGAAGCTTTTGTACTTAAAGACTTGTCCAGGGTGTCCTTGCCAAAGAGATGGAAGAAAGACAGGAATTAAGATGTCTATCCCTTTCTTTTATGTTCTAATGGGTTGAACAAAGAATGGTCCTTGCTTCCACCTGGCTTATGGTACATTGAATAATGAGACTTTTTGTTTGTTAGTTTCTTAAATGATTATTGTNATGTTGATTGTTTGTATTGAGAAAGGACATCATCGACAATACTTTTATTGGCCAGCTATGGCCTCGAAGTTATGATCTGGGGAACACTAGGATTCTTCAGACAGAAAATAGAGCTACTATGAGGAAAGTAAGTAGCTATCAANGGGGTGCCGTAGAAGGTTGGATGCCTATAGGGGTACAGTCTTACAAAATGCTTAATCACGATTCTCACATCTTTTAGGGCAGATTTAAGTTGCTATTCTTTATGTTTCCTTATCCCTAGCTTCCTCATTTGAAGTTTCTTGATTTTCCTGGTTAGATTAAATTTGTGTAGTGTGGTGGTTTGAATAGGAATGGCCCTCATAGACTCATGTGTTTGAATGCATGGCCCATAGGGAACAGCACTATTAGAAGGTATGGCCTTGTTGGAGTAGGTGTGTCACTGTGGGGGCAGGATTTGAGGTCTAACATGCTCCAGCTATGCCCAGTGTGCCACACAGTCTCCTTCTGCTGCCCATGGATCAAGATGTAGAACTCTCAGCTTTTTCCAGCACCATGTCTCCCTCACACTGCCATGCTTCTTGCCATAACAATAACGGACTAAACCTCAGAAGCTGTAAGCCAGCCCCAATTAAATGTTTTCCTTTATAAGAGTTGCCATGGTCATGGTGTCTCTTCACAGCAATAGAAACCCTTAGGCATGTAGTTTATGGGTTAAATAATAACACAGCCTCTGCATGAAATCATTAATTTTACACCTTTCACAAACCATTAATTTTATTCCATATCAGTATTTTTTAAATGTCCTTATTTTATCCTCTGTCTCTAAAATGTAAAGTGAAATACTCAATTTATATTCATTTTTCTTCCTTAGAAATACTTTACTTTAATAACCATTTTTGATTACTGCTGAAGTATTAATATATAACATTCTTATTTCTATCTATTGAGAATATTATAATTACTCTTTTTATTTTTCTTTCACCATTCAATTATTTAGGATATAGTCTTTAAAAATGTTAGGGGATTGAATTTAAAATAAATATTTTATTAGGCTTGGAGAGCAAATCCCTGTTGCCTCCACTGTGGAAAGGCTTTATCAAAATTTCTTTGTGGTCCAATAGACATCACAGTCATGGGCACCAAAAACAGAATAAGGTTTTATATTACATGGTTATAAATTTCAACAATCTGTCCTCCTAATTTTATTGTCCAGAGATAGTCCGTTGCTTTCTTATTTATTTTGTATTACCCATCTGCAGAACTTTAAAGTAAGTACATTGCTTTCTCACTGTCTCTCTCACTGTTACTCTATTCTTCCTTCCATTCTCTGTCTCTGTCTCTGTCTCTGTCTCTGTCTCTGTCTCTCTCTGTCTCTGTCTCTCTCTCTCTCTCTCTCTTTCTCTCTCTCTCTCTAACTGCATGGTGGCACATGCCTCTAATCCCAGCATTTATGAGAGTGAGGCTGAGGCAGGAGGATTATGAATTTAAGGCCATCTTGAACTCCCTAGTAAGGTATACATTCTCCCCCCAATGTGTGTCCCCACAGTGTGTGTGTGTGTCTGTGTGTGTGTGTGTAATACCTATATATGCACACAAGATTGAATGTTGTTTGTTAACAATGCAAGTTGTTAAGGTTTTTAGCTTTCTGAACTAGACTTCACATAAAAAATTGTGATTCCCCCCATCCTGCTTCTGTAATGACTTACCCTTGAATTCTTCCCTTCCTGATACTAGTGCGGAAACCTCTGTTTTTCTCCACATTTTCCCCATTTTTCACTGTGCAGTCTTCACTTCGGCATCCCTTTTCAGAACCATGATTTTCTCACTCCTGAGGGTTCCTTTTCTCATGGCTGATGAGACAAATGCTCACCTTTTCATGTTCCNTGTAGATGATGTGATAAAACATGGTTCTATGTGTTGGGAGGAGTCAGGAAGATCNTACNTGCCAAGTGCTTAGGACACTCTTTATCTTTATAATAGGTGGAGGCAATTTGCAGAGTTGGGCGTGGAAACCAAGGCTTTGCCTCAGGCTAGGCCTCTGAGCTACATCATTATCTCATTAATCTCAATGCAATAGAAATTACAAACATCATTGCTTTCTCCTAATTTGTTTCTCTATGCTACACTAGAGCAAATGTAAATACACAACTCTTNGTTAAACAGATTATTTCTGAGCATTCTCATGATGTGTACTGGAACTGGACTACATTTCTCTGTTGGAATTTAGGGTTCAAAACTACCAGTTACCTTTACCC
>LZPO01108111.1:0-12551 GCA_001675575.1 Neotoma lepida | reverse complement strand
AAATAGTACTGTATTATATAACTTGCCTTTTCTTGATTATTAATGAGCTTAAATACTTTCTCATATATTAGTAAGTCATTGAGTTTTTCATCTTAAAATCACTTGATCTTTTCTCAATATTTAAGTCTAGAACTGGAGTTACAAATGGTTGTGAGTTGCCATGTGAGTACCTAGATGGATGAAGGCAACTGAGAGTACTGAGGTGTGGACAAGAGACCACCTACCATCTGAAAAGACACAGCAACTGATTNTTGACACACTAAAGCAAGAGTNCACTATGAATAGATTAACTGATTTACTTATGGCATTTGGAAATTGTGGTTCTCTTTTTAAATTTTATTTATTATTTTTACTTATTGTGTGTGTGTTTCTGTGTGTGTGTGTGTGTGTGTGTGTGGTATGGTTTATCCATACCACATGCATGCAAGTGCCAGTGGAGACCCCGGGCCTTGGATCCCTGGAACTGGAGTTGGAGAGTACTGTCAGCTACCCAAGTTGGGTGTTAGGAACCAAACCCAGGTCCTCTGGAAGAGCAGTAAGTGCTCTCAACCACTGAGCTATCTCTCCAGCCCCAGTGCTCATTTAAAAAAATTTCTATTGTTTTGCTCTTTACTAATTATTGGATGTTCTTTAGATTTTTATAAATTAATTATTTGAATTCACAGCTATCATAAAATTATTTTTCTAGTCTCTAGTTCACATTGCTTTTTATCTTTAAAGGAAAGGTTTTGATTTTGATGTGATCAGACTTAAGATACTTTTCTGTTTGAAGTTTTACCTTTGTTATTTTTGCTTTATTGAGACAGGGTCTTCATGTGTAGCTCTGATGTACCAGAACTCACTATGTGGACCAGGCTGGCCTTGGACTCACACAGATCCACCTGCCTCTGCCTTCCAAGTGTTGTGATTAATGACATTCTCTCTATTCTCAGCTATTAAAAATACTCTGATATTTTCTCATAATTGATTCTAAGCTTTCTTTTTCTAATTAAAGTGTGTAGTCAATGTGAAATTTGTTTTGGGAACTTTGGGTGNCTTCAGGAGTATGGAAATTTCCAGTGAACAGAATGAATTAAAATTTTCTGTAGTGGTTAAGGGATGGTGGCATTGGGTGGAGATGACAAGTCTTGTAAATGTTTGCCTGGTTTTTAATTAATAAATCCCACAGAATCTTCAGGGAATTTTAAAGGCCTATTCTTGTTTCTCTTTATCTTGTCTGTTTTAGGGGGTGAGTGGGGCCAACGTGTGGATTTGAAACATCTTCCTAGGCTCATGGCTTTACATCTTGGTCTTCAGCTCGTGGGGGTCTTGTGAGGCTCTCGTGAGAAGTCTTTAAGGCTACGGAACCTGAGACCGGATGACAGAAGTAGCTCACTAGGGTTGAGGCTTTGAAGGTTTTACTTGAACCCTCCTTGTTGCCTGTTTCCTTGGTTTTCCAGCGTGAGAGCCGACTTTTCCATATGCTCTTGCCACCACAGTACCATGATCTGTTCTGCTACACCTCCCCCATCGTGTGGACCGACCAGCCTGAAACCANGAACCAAATACATCTTTTCTCCACATGTTGTTCCTGTCGGGTATGGTATCACAACAGAAAAGTGATTAATACAGTAAATGTGTGCTGTGTAATCCTCATGTACACTCATGCCCATAAAACATGTCTTCACACATACACACGCATGTTTATCTTTGAAATTTGTAAATTTATCATACCATTATGTATAACACAGGCANATGCTTTAACCTTCTTATTTACTGTTAGTTTTGCTCTCATTTTTAATTGTTTTATGTTTTACATGTTCTTAAATTGAGCAGGATCTGTTTATCACGCTCATTTNTTTTTCTTTCAAAATTCTGGTTTTCAATGACACCACCACTGTTCTACCACAGCCTGCACCACCACTGTTCCACCACAGCTGCCATCACCACTGGTCTACCACAGCTGGCACCACCCAGCCTGGGCCCCGTAGACTTACTCTCTTTGTTAATTACTCTCCAGATGCTGGGCTTGGAGCTTGTCTAGGCATCATTTCATTTTGCACAGCCTAGCAAGGATGATATCTTTATTTTATTATTTTATTTTATTTTATTATTTGTGTGTGTGTGTGTGTGTGCACATACATGCATGTAGTGTAGATGTCTCTGAGTGTGGTGTAAGTATGTGCTATGTGCTCCCTTCTTCACTCCTTTTTCCCCCTCAACCATCCACTGAATGTGTGTGTGCACAAGTGTTTGTGCACACACGCACACATGTGCAAGCATGCATACCTGTATGTGCTCCTGCAAAGGACAAACCCTGACACAGGATTTCCCACTGAGCCTGGAATAGGATGGCAGCTAGCAAACGCTGGTGATCCTCCTGCCTCCACCACTCTTTAGGGTGCTGAGGTTACAGGCTTACACCTGAAGCCACACCCAGTTTTTTACATCAGGGCTGGAGATCTGAACGCAGGTCCCCGTGTTTCTTCAGAAAACACTCTTATGCTCAAGGCCCTATTAGCCCTGATTAGCCACATTTTCTAGAGGAATGTGGCACAAAAGGTCCAGATAAATGAAGTGCTACAAAGTTACAGAGACNGAAGTCAGGCTGACACCACAAAGCTGCTGGCTGGGTTTGGGATTCAGGGTCTTCAGTCCTCAAGCCCTCTGGCCTCCCTTTTCTTTTCTCATTTCCTTGTTTCTCCTTAGCTTTCTCTTTTTTTATTTCATCCATTTTACAGTCGGTTCTCCTTCTCATCCTTCCATCAGCCTCACTCTCGGGGCCGTTCTTTCCTCTGCCTCCGCCGCGTGCTCCATGTTATTCTTCGGTTCCAACATGTCTGCCGAAATTTACTGTATTGTGATTTCAAAATATCTATAAACTCGTGCTTTTGCGAACATACGTTCTCCTTACGCAGTAAGACATTATCATTCTGATTCCATAGGTGATCCCTTTCTGTACAAATAANAATCTTTGAAAGAAAAAGGCCTGCATATTTCCAGGTTACAGGCTTTGTCACGTCTTCTAGACAGACAGTGTTGATTGCATCTCTTGTTTTTACTGTGTCTTCATCTAATGTCTGTACTCTTTGCCTGGAATGGACTGATAATGATAATTTGCCTTCTTCCAGCCAGGCATGTTTGTGTTTTATTTTGCAGATATTTTTTGTTACCAGTTTTGCTGTCTGCTCTCGNATATGTTCTCAGTATCTCAAATCTTCTCTAAACAATATGTTATCCAGAGCTAACTCTGCTATTCTTTGGTTTAGTTTGAGTGGCATATTTGTACCCAAATATTTATTTTTTAATCTTTCAGTCACAGAAATGCATCTTATGGCCAAGAATAACACTAAAAATCTTAAAAGAGATTCCACAATTTTTAAATAGCTTGTCACAGACTACTTATCCATCTTTGCATTCAGCCTGCTGTGCCTATCATCTGTCATGTCATTTTGTCTTCTGAATTTTATTTTGATTTCACTTTAACTAAATTAATATATTTTTAACATAGCAGCTGCTATGTATCCTTATGGTGGATACAATACACTGTTTGGTATATTTCTGTTGACCAACTCAGTATACTTGAGCTGTCTATAATCTCAAACATTTATCATTTCCTTTCGATGAGACCATTCAAANTCCTCCTANTGGCTACTCTGAGTTATGTAATAATGCTAATTATAATCATCTTCTGTACAATTGAATACCAGAACTTTTCTCTGAGTTTTTGCTGTACAGTTCAATAAAATATTATACTTCATTCTCTCAAAATGTTGCAGAAGGTAATTTTCTCATTTTTGGTTTTAGGCTTCTTTTGATATTTATTGACTGATACTAATAAAACATCTATGAAATACAGTGCAATATTTCAGTATGTTTATTCNTTTTGTTTTTATCAATTCGGGATGCTTATGGCAGAAAAGCAATATTTGCCATCGACTTCTGAGTCACTCTCACTAAGGTACTTAAAGTGGCAAGCCTCCTTTTTAAAGTTTCTCAACAAATTCAACTTTTAACTCCCCTTCCTGGGTGCAGGAAGATGTTGCAAGTTAAATTTAGCTCCTCCCAGGCTTCCCTTTAGTTGCATTGAGGTCTGGCCTTGGTACTGCCTGCTTTTCCTCACTCTTTGATGAGTTCTGGTGACTTGTAATTTGGTTTTGAGCCACACCTAAAGTTAATAAAAATTAATGCTCCAGGTAGGATTTCATTTTTCATCATCAATTGCTTTTTCTTGACAGTCTTACTATTACTCTTGTTTTGTTTTGAAAAATGAACAAATAGACCTATGTGGGGGCCTGTGGAACTAAGTTGTTTACAAGTAAAGATGACCCTGGGAGGAGGCAAGGGGAAAAAACCCAGGTTGTTGACAAAGGTCTGTGGGAGTCTTGTAAGGAGGTAAGGAGGGAAAACACAAGGAGGGAGGAACCTAAGCTATTTATGGCTGGGTGACCTTTAAACTGATTGGCCCGACAGAACCTCTACCCCACCCCTCTCCAGCCTTGTGGTTTTAGGCTTTAAAAGGGGCTCACTGTTCTTCAATAAACGAGTTCTTTCTTCACATGACTCCCTGTTGCGTCTGATTGTCTCACAGGGAAAGGGAGGCTGGACACAGGCGGACAGTCGCACTTACCTTTCCTTGGTTCCAGGTCGTCCCTTCTCGGGAGACCTAAGTTCTCAGTCTCGCACTTACCTTTCCTTGGTTCCAGGTCGTCCCTTCTCGGGAGACCTAAGTTCTCAGTGGGGCAGACGTCCCCACCAGACCTATATATTTCCTAAGTTATTTTCCAAGTACAAAATCCTCATTTCCTCTCTATTATGGCAGTACTTATTGCAGAGTGGGTCCTGTCAGGTTTTGCCACTTGAAGGTTGNTTGTTCTGAGGTGAAATACTGCAGAACAAATACAGACATAGCCACACTTCCACAGCACATCCTTGGATAACACCCTAACTCTTAAAGGATTTAGAATGTATCACTCCCTTTTCTTCTACAGTGGCCTTCATAACTGGGAGGAAATCGCCAAGAAAGCAATGGCTAGGCTTTTATTGTGCACTGGATAGATTGGATCATGTGTCTCTGATATTCATGGGTTCATGGATTTAACCCTAAGCCCCAAAGTAACCAGTTTGGGAGGTAATTAAGGTTTCAGGAGCTCAGAGGACGGGCTCTAACCATATGGCCCATGTCCATAAATGAAGAGGAAAAGATACCTTGACTTTTCACACAGAGGGAAGACCAAATGAGGACAGAGAGGTGCTGTTTGTAAACAATGAAGGGGCCTCACCAGCAGAGAGCTGTGTTGTCACCTTGATAAGGGCTTTAGACTCCATCCCTGTCAGAACATAAAATGTCAGTCTTTCATGCTAGTCAGGACCAAAGACTGCAAAATATGTTTAATCTCTACCAAAAGCCTGAGGGGACAGTTCTGACCTGAGAAACCTGACCCTTAAAGAGGTGAAATGTCATGGCCTAGACACAGCTTACAGCCAGTGGGGCTGGAATTTTTAACACACAATCAATCCACAGTGTTACTATCTTAATAAGCAAAGCTGGTTAGGTCCTGCTCCCTTTACATGAGAGAGACCCATATTTGATTTTTGGAAAGTGTGGAGCATGATTTCAGCTGCAGGCACTGTTCCACACAGCTGTCCATGCTCACTCCACAAGTCAGTGCCAAGCCCACTTCCTCTGAGTGTAGAGGAAAGTGGAACTGCTTTCGTGCTGATTCTGCTCAGTGGCTTGCGTCCTACTTCTTCCGAGCTTAGTTTACTCCTAATGTTCTTCATATCTCANTGTTTCTTACATGCAGGGGGTGGGGTGTGTTAGTGATGGCCACCATTATCATGCTATTATTGCACTTGCACATCACATTCCTCTCTTCCTCCTCCCTGCTTCCCCTCTTCCTTTAGTTTCCAAGTAGATAATTGTGTGTTCATTTGTGTAATTACTTAAATACCACTTGTCTCCCTTGCTGATCTGTAAACTCTCTGGAAGCATGGATGCGGTTTTCCTCATCACTGGGAACACAGAGCCTAACATGGAGTAGACATTTGTGGAACAACTGAATAAGTAAGATGAATGAAGGGATGAAGGAATGGATAACTACAGGGAACATCCTTCTCTATCCAACCTTATTCCGGAGGTATGCTCCCATCTCACTGTGCAGAAAGCCTTCTTAAATTACTCAGAGTTAGGTTTCCAAAATGTCTTGTCTGGAACAGTAGAGAATAAACACCAAAGCTGGCTTTTGNAGGACTTAAAATTCAAACAGCAGCTACTGGGCAAGAGCAACGGGAGCCTGGAAATACAGAGAGGACCACTCCATGCCTAGGTAGTTTCAGAATGCAGACACTGGGCCAGGCCTCCTGAAGTCCTCACAGTACAAGGAACCCTGTAGCTACAGCCACAACTGTGTGAGTCCAGGGAAGGAAAAGCATGCTGTTTGGGTGCTATATCCCAGNCCTCCTGTCCCTCACTGTCCCTCCACTGTNCAGGCTGAATCAGTTTCTGAGGTTCATAGGCATGTGGGCTGTGACTCAGCACAAGGACCACGGGGAAGCACAAAAGCTTAAAGCCTAAAGAGGTGTGGCTCAAGTAGAGTGACTTTTCTCAGGAGAGGAGCTCTGTGAACTTGCAGATCCCTCCAAACATTTGATAATTAGAAGTGCAATGGCTAATGAATTTAATGCAGATAATTACAATTTAATGCACATTAACAAAACAATTTAAAGTCTTGATATACATCACTGGTTTCTGATTCCTTGGGCCTGTTCCTGAGATAAAGAGGTCTGCTCTGTGCTTTAATACAAGTGATATTTTGTGGTTCCCAGAAAGGGTGCTGGGGTGGGGGAACCTTTGATCAGCATGGCCAACCGTGAATACACATCATCTTGCCTTTCCTGGTAATCTCACCTAACCTACAATCAAGACTGCTGGTTAAAAGCAAGCAAGAGGCCATTCAATAGGAAGAAGTTCCCACAATAGATAAAGAAGACACATGTATTAACAATGAACATTTANGTCACAGAACTGCTTTGAAATGCAGTTTGCACATGTATAAAGCTTCAGCTTGTGTTAAAGGGAATGTAAATCCAGGTCTTAGAAACCACAGAGAAGTAGAGCTGGGGAGCTGCTTGTTTGGTAAAGGGCTTGTTATGCAAGCATGGGGACATGAGTTCAATCCCCAGAACCCATGGAAAAAACTCANTGGGGTGGCAAGAACCTGTAATCCTAGCCTTGGGGAAGCAGAGACAGACAGATCCCTGGGGTTCACTGGCCAGCCAGACTAGGCAGGGTTGGCAATCCTATGTCCAGGTGAGGGGTGGGGGAAGCAAGGTGGACCACACCTGAGGAACAAAACCCAAAATTGACACCTAGCATCCAAGTGTGTGTACACACAGGTGCAGGCCCGCCTGTACCTGAACACACACACACACACACACACACACACACACACACACACACACGATACTACTGAGCAGTGACCTGAAGTTAGTTCAGATGGAACTCCATTGACAGCATCAGTGGTATCATAAGAAGAGAGAACCAAGCTTGCACGATTGCTCTATTTGCTTGTAGGTGCACAGACTCATGATTAGCTACACAAGAAGGCTTTCTTTCACCAGCTGTTGCCCTGGTGCTGGTACCATATTCTTGGAATTCTAAGTCATCATACCTCATAGCCGAAGCAACAGGAAACACACTAAGAAAGCAGGCCTTGAGAAACTGGGGAATCAATTTTAGTGCTGTCCATAAGCAAGAAAATATTTTCCCTAAGAATGTAAAAACCCCTCTCGTTGCTCTTGCAGGATAGTAAGACAAAGACACACAGCTTCCAAAGGTTGTTCAGTGACAGAGAACACACGCAGCAGCATTGTGTTAGCCTGATGCTTCACTGAGAAAGAGTGAACTGGGCTTCAACTCCCCGCTGGCTCAAAGCAGGAAACACAGCCTAATACTTCAATATGAGAGTTCTAGGGTAAGAATCCAACGTACAGTTGAAGATGAGACAGTGTGGGAGAAAACCGCAGGGCTAATGGGGGAAACACAGACACACACAGACACACGAATGCAAGGACTCCCCTGAGTCTTTGCTTCTCACCAGGCTTTATGGGAGATTAACCATGGTCTACATCTGCGAGCCATGGGGATAGTGTCACCCAGCAGAGCTCCCATTCTGGCAGATGGTCTCTAGCAGCTGTACTCCCCTGTTTTGATACTTGTGTTACATATATATACATATATATATATAAAATATCATATAGCTCTGCTGACTTTCTTAATGAGATTCTAATTTATTTAAGTTTCATTTATATTTCACTGACAAATGCTAATTGCTCTGCAGACTGGAACTCTGTCATAGAGACAGTTGCTAGGCAGAGAGGTGCAAAGCAGCTTCACAGAGGAGGTACAGGCGGTCATAACTATTAGTTGCTTCATCTCTCTGTCTTAGTTTCCTTTCTGTTGTTGTGGAAAAACAACAAACAAACAAACAAACAACAAAACAACACACACACACACACAAAAAAAACAATGACCAAAACCAACTTGCAGGGTAAAAGGTTTATTTCATCTTGCAGTCCATCTTGAAGGCAAGTTGGGGCAGGAACTTGGGGTAAAAACCTGGAGGCAGGAACTGAAGCAGAAACCATGGAGGAGTGCTGCTTATTGGCTGGCTCCCCTACCTTTCTTATACAATCCAGGCCCATCAGCCTAGGAATGGTGTCCAAAGTAGGCTGGGCCCTCCCACATCAACCATTAATTAAGAAAATGCTCCACTATTGCCACCTGGAGGAGCAACCTCCAGACAGCCCAGGGCTGGNAAGGAATCCACTGCATTCTCATATACTAAGACGTTTTTATCTGAGGGGGTTAAGGAAAAAGACAATCACACATTCTCTTGATGGTTTCCTTCAGACCTTTTCTTTATTCTTTTTTGTATTCTCTATTTTTTATTCTTTATTTTCCTGGTGATTTCCTTCTCTCATTTTTGATGTTTTCCTTCTAACTCTATCTTTATTCTTGATGTTTCCATCTAGTTCCTTCTCTCTCATTCCTAATGTTTTGCTTCTAACTCATTTTTAACTCTCTCATTCTTGATGTTTTCCTTCTAATTCTCATTCTTGATGCTTTCCTTCTAGCCTATTTTAACTCTCTCCTACTCTGTCTCTATTCTTTCCCTTATAGCTTATATACCCCAGCAAAATCTTTCAGGCAATATAAAAATTACAATGTGGTTACATTCTGTTTTTCAAGTGAATGATTACANTGAATACAAAACAAACAGTAAAAAAGCATGTTCTTCACATTCCTTACATGAGTAAGCATTTTACATATTACAGGTGAAAAACAAATTATCCCAAGAACCCACGTACACAAGCAATTTGTTATAGATTAACTGTGTGGGCAAGCAAGGTATTCTCCTCACTCAGGTCTTTTACTGGCACGCTGTAGTTTCGCAGTTACAAAGAAAGGGCCAATTACTCTATTACTTATCTTGAGAGGTAATCTCATAAAGAATCTTAAAGGAATCACAAAACTAAACTTTTATATATGAAAAAGAATCAGTCAGCTCTACTTTAAATCTCTGGGGTGCATACCCACTCATCAATAGTTTTCTATATCAGGAGATTGAGGGCAAAAATGGGCACAAGGAATTAATCATCACCTTTGGTCATCAACCAATCCTAGCAAGAAAAGTGCATCAGCTACAAATAATTGGGCTGCTTTGTTCTTGTTCCTTGACCTTAAAGAGTTCCACATTCAACTATGNGCCTTTCTAACACTTAGATTATCTTCTTGGGTTTTTCATCTCAAAGCTGTTTGACAAAAATATCTTAGTCCAATTTTAAGTTATTTTCAAAGCTTTGTTTCCTCTGTGATGCACTCTGAAACCTGTGTGCACATCTNCCAACATTAAGGTTAAAAAAATTTAAGCTAGCTNGGCTACTGGGACTCAATTGTTTTTCTTAATCATTAACCTAAGCCACAGTCTATAGGGCTCCTCAGTAAAAACTCATGTGTTCTAGCTGTGTCACACTTCCTTGTTTAATTTTTAATCATCAAAACTCTATTTAAACTAACATTATTATTATCATCAATTAGACAGTGCAGCCAAAGAAGAAATCATCTTCATAATAATGAGGTAAAAATGCCCAGTAGAATGTGATGTTTCCATGAGATAAANANACTACATTACAGGCAGTGGGGATCTCCCCACACCCATTTACACCATGCCAGATACCAGAGGAAGATGGCAGGGGAAAACATGTAAAGGCACAGCCGAAGCAAAAGGCACTCTGGGGTCTGTGGTCTCAAGGCCTTGCCTAATCTGAGAGTCACCCATCAGGGATTTTCCTCCTGGTGTGCTGACACCCTAAAGTCAATTGCNACCTGCTGCTCCTCTGACATGGCCACCGGCACTCCACAGACTTGCCTATAGACAATCCATAGGAGGCAATGTCGCAATTGAGGTTTCCTCTTTCCAAATGACACTAGCTTGTGTCAAGTTGACAAAAAGATGAACTTGGCAGGGATGGTAATCACTGGATCTCTTTGTTCTTNTTCCCAGTGTGGACACATTGAATGCATCTCCTTTCTCTGCTTTTCACTATTGCTGGTCTATTTAACTGTCCTACTGAATACAGAAGGCTTAGCCTAGTTTGTGAGGGTGGCCAGAGTCCAAGCTCTGACCATTGAAGCTCTGGTAATGCTCTCTCCTGTCCACACTCGTAAAATCATTTCATGTTGGGTTCAAGCTGACTCAGTTGACAGAGCTTCACAGGACTTCAATGAAACTCCCTTTTAGCTGCTAAGAGGTAGTAATGGGTTAAGGTGCCAAGGAGATTTTTTTTTAAATACCAGAGTACTCACGTGAGAATGACACTTCTTGCATTCCAACACATGCCCACCTTGAAAACAACTCATTTATTTATAGATGTTGCAAATTAGCAGATGCCAAGCATCAGCATGCATGCAACTAAGAGGTCCCATGATTTCAGTACCTCTTCCCAGAGCCCTGTACAGTGTGCCTGGCTCTTTANTTGTAGGTAAATTAAAAGACCAAACAAACCTGNAAATAGATTCTTAGGAAATAGGATTAGTGACCAAAATTATGCCCTTCATGTTTTCCTCTGGCCACAGTGGAACTGGCTGTGCTCTCTCACTCTTAGCTTTGTGATCTCAAGAAAGTCACTTAAATTCTGAGTTTCTAAATCTTCAAGAGGGGGATAATTTTCTCCCATTTTGTACAAGAATTGTGAATGTAAAGACAGAATATTTGTTAAATTTTCAGTAAATTATAAACAAGTGAACGGAAATAAGCAGATATAGTATATTAATATTTTTATCATTGCCCCAGAACTTTGGGAATTTCANGTAAGCTTATGCACAACTGACATGGTCTATTCTCTTTAAATTACTTCCAGACATTTTGGGGACTTTGGCTTAAGATGCAGGACATTCTTAGATTGCTTCCTGAAAAGAGCCAAGCCATAGCTAGTAGGGGCTTTGAAATAAGCAAACTAAAAAGAATNAAATGAGATGATTTCTTGCCTTGCTGAATTGCCTGAGTCATCCTTNCCTTCAAGGCTGGAATAGTCAGCACTTTTACNCAGACATGCCTGTGTCAGAGGGGCAGGGGCATCCAGAGTGTGTGGAGCCCGGCCCTATGCACTGCTTTTCATTGCCAGCCCATGAGGAGACAACACCAGTGCAGTGAGAAAGCCAGCTCTGGGCTGACAGCAGGTGAAGGGTGTTTGCTTCTGCTCTCTCCCTTCAGCCCCANTCACAGAGTTCACAGGCAGCATGTCCCACTTGAGGTGAGGCCTCCTGCTCAATGCTACAATGTGAACATACCCCCCTCCCCAAATCTGAGTTTTCTGTTTGCCATATCTCAGTGTGAGCGGTTTTTATTCCTAGCAGAGGAAACAGAAGGATAAAACCCTGTAATTGACTTTCTCTGGGCCTGCTTCCCTTATAAGCATGGTCAGCCGGTGCCTGTTGTGGGCTATTTATATCAACCCCAAGTCCCTCTGTTGAAATTCTAGCACACCGGGTGGTGATATTGGAAGATGAGACCTTTAGGAGGTAATTAGGTCATGAGGGTAGAGTCTGCATAAATGTGGTGAGAGCCCTTATAAATGACATCCCAGAAAGCCCACTCAGCCTTTCTCCTACGAGAAGAGGTGNTAAGGTGGCATAACCTACGGATGGGGAAAGTGGACCCCTCACTAGACATCTGCCAGTGCTTCCTCCAAAACTGAGAAATATGACATTATCGGTTGAGTCACCCGGACTGTAGTGTATTTGCATCAGCAGCTCAGATGAACTAACACAAGACTAGGCCTCCCCAGTCAGTTTGGAGTAGGAGTATGGTCACAGGTTGGGAGCTACAGCTTCTTTGTTCATGGTGGGAGTGACAAAGCTCTGAAATAGAGTTGGAAGTACCAGCTGTTGATTAGGGAGTAGCAGCTGAGAGAGGAGGGAGGCAGAATTGCCAATACAATACAGGCTCAACAAAGCTCTGACCAATGCTGGATGGGAGAGGGCCCATCTGAGTTGGGCCCTTTAAGGC
>LZPO01108110.1:107249-128266 GCA_001675575.1 Neotoma lepida | reverse complement strand
TTTTCTCTAGCTAGATTAGAAAAAAGTTCAAAGACTTTTGTCAAAAATGTGGGAGAGATAGGTAAGTCTCCTACACATTATAAATTGATACAGCCTCTGTGAGGCGGAGATTTGGAAATGGCTGTGAGAAATCTGAGATGTTCACACACTTTGACTAGGCTCTGATCTTTCTAAGTGAAAGCTTTTCTCTTCACACAGGGTTGTCTAGGGATATCCTTACATATGGGCAACATGACATTGCACAAAGTTCTTGCTCAAAGCATTGCTTAAGAAATAACTTCAGTAGGGCCCATATCTGAAGATTGGGTGCAGTGGTACACTGAAGTCCTGCAAGGCCGTAGCTAAGGCCAAGCTAAACAAGGAAAGACTGAATATAGACTCAGAAAGAGCTCCAAACAGACTGATGGAACAAATATTACCCCGCTGCATAGAGTGAGTNCTACACATAGTATTGGACTCAGTTAAGATTACCTACTATGAAGTCAAATAATTAAATCATGGTATTAAACAAGGCAGTAATGCCAAATACTAATGTTAAATATCACATTAATTGTTAAGTTAGTATCATTGAATGACTTAATTCTTAGGAACTCTAAAAGTCTCTAAAATAGTTAATTAAAACATTGGCTAGGCAGCTAGCTTTGTGAGGGAAGGACTAGGCAGGTAACTTGCAGATTTGGGGAGCATGAGCTCTAGACAGCCAGGCACTGTAGGTGAACAACATACATAACATTAAAACAGGCTTAGTTACCCAAATGCCAGTTGAAACTCAGAAGCAAAGTTTTTGTTATTCACACACAGTGTTAACAGCAGCTCCACTCTTCATGCCAGTCCGTGTGCCACCTGAGTGCTCTCCTCTTCATTATGCCAAGGGTGGGCATGTACTTCCTGCCAGTATTGTCATGGAACTTTATAATGATGTTTAATGCTTTTTTTAAAAAAAAAAAAGTATATATTTTCCATTGCGAACCTTTTTTATCAGGAGTGAGCTGGGAGTGTTGTCAACAATAATGAGGAGTGTCATGACTGCTCTACAGTTGTCACTGACACTTTCCCACCTTCAGTCAACAGCTTGCTCTCCCACATGAGGTGGGTAGGCAGGTACTGCTGTGAGACAGTGCACTCCTTTAAGGAGAAGTTCGGTCATTTCCCACAGCCATGCAGCATCCTCTGATGATGAGTACAGTCTGATGGGTGATGTTCTCTATGTTGTGAAAGTGTGTTGCTCTGATTGGTTGATAAATAAAGCTGTGTGGTGAGGCAAAATAGGTTAGGCGGGACGTTCTAACTAGAGAGAGAGGAAAAAGAAAGGAGAGCTGAGCAGATCCTGCTAGCCACCGCCAGGAGAAGAAGCTGTAAGGATACTGGTAAGCCACGAGCCGCGTGACAAAGTACGGATTTATAGAAATGGGTGAATTTAAGATGTAAGAGCTAGCTAATGGGAAGCCTGAGTCATTAGGCCATAAGTATGTAAATGGTATAAGCCTCTGTGTGTCTACTTGGATCTGAGTGGCCGCAGGAGCCCGGCGGGACACAAAAAACTTTTTCTTACAACAGTCTTCTTTGAGCCCTTCCCTCTCAGAATGTATTAAAGATGTAGTTGGATTTTTTTTTTCAGCTAACTTCTGAGTGCTTCATTTTGTTACAGTACTAAAAAGATTCAAGATTTCATAAAATTGAGACTCTTTTCACCTACCAGTATGTGGCAATGCAGAGGGTGCAGTTTGGACTCACATTGAAGCCCCACAGTGCTTGTTACTGGTACTTAATCCCCATCTTCACAGAGGTCATCACAGTGGGATGGAAGTGCCATCTTGACATCTTTATTTTATTANGGAAGAAATTTGGCTTATGGACTCCAACCCCTTGATGGGGTAGAACCTCAAAGGCCCTCTGGGTAGCATGGACCATGCTCTCACAAATGTGCTGGTTTGTGTACTGGGGAGATGGTTCAGTCAATGAAGTGCCTGCTGCACAAGCATGGACCTGTTTGATCCCCGCACCTACATAAAAGCCAAATGTCGTAGAGATCCATGCCCCTAGGATGGGCAGATCCAAGAGCTCCCAGGCCAGCCAGTTTAGCCAGGTTAGTGGGGCTCCAAGATCAGCAAGAGATCCCCAAAATAAGGTGAAGAAAAACAGCAAAGGGAACCAGTTGGTAAAGGCATTTTGCCATCCAGCCTAATGACCCAAGTGTAATTCCCATAACCCACAAGTTTGGAGAGAATCAGCTCAACAAGTTGTTTTCTGATCTCCACACAATGCCTAACATGTACACCCCACCACCACCACCACACCTCTATCCCATATATACATACAAAAACAAACAAGTAAATAAATAGAAGAAATCCAAAGATAAATAATGGTGAAAGTGACTGAAATGAAAAGATGCTGACTTCTGGCCTCTTGTACACACACACACACACACACACACACACACACACACACTCTCTCTCTCTCTCTCTCTCTCTCTCTCTCTCTCTCTCTCTCTCTGTCTCTCTCATACCCTTTATATACACATATATTCATACCCTTTACATACATATACAGAAAAAGGGAAAATACTGATTTTTTTTTTGCCAGCCTCTAAATTTGTGGACCTGAAAACTGCAGGTTTTTAAAGGGGAAAGCAACTTAAGCTAAAGTCAGAAATGATAGTGACAGAAATAAGATTTAGGTCTTTGCTTTCAGCACAGTATTAGAGATAAGACAAAAAGATTTTATAAGTTTCTTAAGAAAACATGACACTAGTGGCTTTTCCTGAAGTAATCTGATTTTTTAAAAATCTGTCTCTGTGTGTGGAGAGTCTATGCTGTCTGTGTGCAGGTGTTTGCAGAGGCCAGGAGAGGCTGTAGATCTGGAACTGTAGTTACAGAAGGTTGTGAGCTGCCTTGTGTGGGTGCTGGGAACAAATTTAAGTCCTCTGGAAGAACAGCGAGTGCTCTCAACTTCTGAGCCATTTCTCCAGCCCTATAATATCTGTCACTTACTGTCTACTGTACTAAACAAAGCATCGTGTTAGGAACTAGCTGAGCTCTGTTTTGTTTTGCTTTTTGAGCAGGGTCTCACTCTGTAGATAGAAGGCTGCGCACTGCAGCTTCCCCATTAGCTTGATGTCCGTGTTGTAGATGTAATGGTAGAGTGTCAGAGTGAACAGTCAGGGCCTGAGGTCTGGGTTTAAGGGAGAGACTTAAGGATAGCAGAGTCTGAATTCATACAAACAAGCAACATTGTAGTAATTGCTTCCTAGAGTCAGAATAAATGAAAAAGGAAATAAAGAAGTTCTCAGCAAGAGAGTAAAACATAAAATGCAAGGTAATCAAAGGAAGAGACAGATGCTTTGCAGTATCCCTCAGATGGGACAAAGTACCAAGTGCACTCTGACCATGACATGACTATAATTTAGACATAGCACTTAATTAGCATTGGTTTAGTTAAAGGAAAACATTAATAATACCTGTACTTTAAGTCATTATTTTTGGAAATTGTCTTGTACTTTGTGTGTGTGTGTGTGTGTGTGTGTGTGCGCGCGCGCTCACAGAGTTGGTCACCATTAGAATCCTTCATTCGTCATCTTTATGTCATTCATATAGATAGATAGATAGATAGATAGATAGATAGATAGATAGATAGATAGATGTGTATGTGTATATATATATATCTTTATCATATATATATACACAGATATATATAGTACATCTACTATACCAGATAATCATCTAGTTACAGCAGTAGAGAGCTAGAGCTGTAGCTTAGCTTGCTTGGTATACTCAGTCCCCTTCTATCCCTACCACTGCTCATAATAGTTCAAGACCAAGGAGACAAATAGACCACCCATCAGCAGGCATTCCAGGTTGACAGCGAGTTACCAGAGCCCCAAAACTGGAACAGAGGTAAGCAGGAAGGAAGGAAGGGGAGATAAACAGATGAGTAGAGTAAGATATTGTTATTGCAAAGGAGGAGGTAGATAAATCAACTAGAGTCCCTGTAAGACGATGATACCTGAAGCCATGAAGGGGAAAGTGGAAGGACTTGAGGTGTGCTTGGAAGCTACAATGACAAGATTATATACGGGGACCATGTGGACATGGAGCAAAGGGAAGACTACTTACGGACAGTTCTCAGGTTTGATTCTTAGCTGGAACAAATTGTATGGCAGCCATTGCCATCCAGAGAGGGGCTGGAGGGTCTAAGTTTTGTTGAGATCATGTCACACCAGAGATGCTCACTAGGCATAGAGTGGGTTGATGTGCTAGCTTGTAGCTTGGAGAAGAGTCGGGGCTTTTGGCTAGTGAAAGAGATGTGATGGGATTATCTCAGAGAAGAGGGAGGTAGAGCTGGAAGTATTTGCAGGATGAATACCAGAGGTAGATGTGTTGAGGCTTGCAGCCTGGGGTTAGCAGTGTGCTNACCCCAGGAGAGGGGAGGGGCAGGAAGCCGGCTGGCCTAGGCTCAGAAGGGAAGTTGATCTGATGGGTGAGGAAATGGATGTGGTTTTCCATCATAGCACTGGTGGGCAAGAGCTAGTGGCTGCAGGCAGACAGGAGAGCTTTCCTGAGGCAGGCATCCGNTGGGAGTCTGTGCCCACTGTGCTTGCAGCAGAATACCTGTGGCAGTGGAAGGTTCCAAGANCAGCTGCTGGAACTTTTATAGCAGTTCAGCGTGGCTGAGATGAGCTAAGCCATGAATCAGTTTTCTAATACTCCTTTTTACTGTATTTTTGAAAGGTTATCAGTGACAGGCTAGAATCTTTAAGAGAAACNGGAACAAATTTGTGCCCTCAACCACAGTTCAAGATGCTCCAGAATGTGCAAGATCCAAAATGAAAGAGCAAGAGAAGATTCAGGGGAGACAGTCAAGAGCAAGTCTGTGGGAAAGGACACCATTGGGGTACAAGGCATCTCTGGAGATCCTGGATATCTCCTNATTTCCTCCTATCATCGTGGATAGAAACAGCCATNGTTCTACTGTGTCGTAGAAAAAAAGGCAGATAATAAATGTGTAGAGGGAGGGAAGGGAGAGATGAGAGGCCTTTGTGCCACTTCAGCACCATCTTCTTGGGCTCCACTAGCACTCAACAAATGAACTTTCATTACAGATAAAATTTCAAGTACGGTGAGTGAAGTTCTCACTACAGCTATTCTCTGAATGCCAGCATTCTATGAATAGCAGATGAATTTAGAAGCATCTTGGCTTGTGTACCACTTAACTGTCAAATGAAATTTAGAGACATCTCAGCTTGTCTGCACGAGTGCATGTAAGAGAATGTGGAACTGGTCCAACAGAAGAAAGGACAGGCTGCAGGTTTCCCACACCAACTGGGTTTTCAATAAGAAAATGGCTGAAATTCCTTTGCTGGCAAAAGCAATATGAGGCTTGTGTCTTAAGGAGAGAATCTTCCTAACACTCCAGAGGTTAGATGCAAATGGAGGTGGAGTGATAAGTCATACATGGCCAGCCAGAGAAGAGCATGGTTAGAATAATTGGTCCTAACAGGATGCTCTACTTGAAGTAAAATTTCAGGTCTTAAAGTCAGTTTCAGTTAAATCATGAGACATGAATTTAGTGACTTAGGGTAAAGTCACAGTGTGGCACTCCTAGAGGGAAGTCATTGCTGTGGGCATGGAGGAGTGGGGCTGGGAAGTGGGCCTCTATGGCAGATCACTTGCCTAGCCCTCTAAGTGTAGTGTGTGGCATCTTAGAAGAGTGCTCGCTTTTAGCTTGCAACATTGTATGATGTCCTGCCTTTCTTATCTAAGATTCATGAACATGGGACACAGGCTTCATTCAGGTTTTGTGACATGAACAGGGAAATACAGACTTCTCACATTTATTTTGCTCCTAAACTTCTTTTAGAATAAAAATTTAGGGTGAGGTATGATGGTGATTTTGAAGAAGCCTTATTTGTTGCTTTTTATGTTTCTATATTTATTAAATATTTCAACATTTGTGACCTTTCCTTTAAAAAAATGAAAGCTTTAGAAAAGAAAGAAACTTAGAGCTTGCCTCCACAGAATCTGCACAAGATCAAGCTAGTCATTCCAGCTTGGGCAGGGCAGGGCTGACAAGGCTGCACCCTAGCTGAGGAGCAGGTGACAGCTGAGGGCTGCTGGGGAAGGGAGAGTCCGTTTTCTGTGAGGTTGTGGACGCTGATAGGGAAACTATGCCTTACACCAAGGCATATGTGGGCAGCACTTACTGAACTGAGGTTTAAAGGAAAAAAATAGCAAGAGGTCAGGAGGAGTCTAGGAGGAGGTGGGGTGAGGAATAGGGAGTGGATATGATCAAAACACATTGTACACATGTATCAAAATCTCAAATAACANGTAAAATAGATATTTTTAAAAGGAAAGCTATGCTTTCATTTTATGCTTTTGTAGATTTTTATTTTGAGCTNTACATATATAAAACTTATTCTTAAATTTATTTATAAGTAATTTCAAGTTTTAAAAAAAGACTTANGNCTTTGTCAGTCCATAGAACTAAGTTACACATCCATCTTGAAAAGGAATCCCAATAGAGGGAAGGTTGTGCAACTTTAGAAAGATGAAGTATATGGTATGGTTTTATGGTATCTCTAATTTACATTTTTATGCTGCATTTTTAAGCAAGTTATATGTTTTCTAAGCCTGAAATACATACAGCTAAGCGATATACATCTGCTCAAGTTGATGAGTTTCAGTGAAACCAGTAACTTCGTTTATTTCATTAGAACAAGGAATAAGGGCCATTAAAAAAACAAGAGAAGATAGACGTCTGTTGGCTGTTGGCTTTATGGGGTAGTGTATGCATGGGAATAGACAGGAGAAATTTGCAAAGGAAATTAATGACACTTCCGGGAAGCATGCAGAGCTAGATGATATAAGATCTCTTCTTTTTACTTTGCTCATTTGAATTTTTTAAAAGATCATGTATTTCACATTGCTTATCTTTTCAGACAGAATTCATGATCAGAATAAAAACACCTTGGAAATTGATTTTCATGGCCTTATGTGCATACATGTCAGGGCCCATGTGTTCCTCCCGCTGGCAGCTTCTGAGTCAGTCTCTGTTTGCAGGCAAGGGCATTCGTGGCATATTTAGTGAGGAATTCTTCATCTTCATGTAAATGCCTTTGATTGAAGGCCATGTTTGTCACTGTCTTCTAAGCAAACACATAGGGAGCATCAGTATATAAATGTTTAATGTCCCGTTAAGCAAATGTATCTTCGAGTTCTCAGGGGCAAGTAGGGCCTGTTTTAGTGGAATCCACTGCAAAGGAAGGGCTGTTATAACTCTTAGATCGTAGTGAAGTACAATATCTTGGTAGCTTTGAAATCTCACTAAGGAAAGGAAGCCACTATAATATTTGTAGCAGCTTTTAGACTTCTGCAGAGAGGTGTCTTTATAATCCAGACATGAGGGGCTAAGAGCAGCTTTTTAAATATGTCCTTCACTTCCACTCGAGCTTTGGACTGACTTGGATGCCCCATGTTCTTCTCAGGTTCACTGAGCAGTGGCGNCTGNTGTTTTCCCTCTGCCCCAGGGAAGGGCTTTGTTTGCTCAGTACTGTGGGTCATGGGCTGACTGATTTAGGGAGTCCCACAAGCAAAGAGTTTCTTTGTTTCTTCAAAGGTTTGCTTCCTCTGGAAATAGAAAACAAAGAATGATTTGCTATAAAAGTAATATCTCCAGCTGGGACAGAGAGAGAGGGAGAGAGGAAGAGGGAAAGGAAAAGAGGGAGAGAGAGGGGGAGAGAGAGAGGAGAGAGAGAGGACTCTAACATTATTCTTCCAGAAGAGAGAATTGAGTTTTCTCGGAATATTTAAAATGATGGACTAACAAACAGTCATAAAGTGGAGGTTAAAATGAAGATCTAGGAATCTGCTGTATAGCATTATACCTGCAGTAGTGTGCATTTTTATGTGCCCATCTCAGGCTGGGGAGATAGCTCAATTGGTAAACTTCTTGCCTCTCCAAGCATGAGGACCTAAGTTCAAGTCCTAGGACCCCCCACACACAACCCCCCCAAAAAAAAAAACCTGGGGTAGTGGTGTGTGCATGTAATCTCTGCTGGGCAGGTGGAAACCGGAGGCTCACTGCAGCCTGGTGAACTCCAGGCCAGTGAGAGACTGTTTGAAAGGAGGTCAGCAGCATCTTTAAAGATGACATCTAAGGTTGCCTTCTGACCTCTCCATGCCTTTGGACGGACACACACACACACACACACACACACACACACACACACACACACACACACACGGCAGGGGAAGGGTAAGATCTTGTTAAGTGTTGGTACCATGATAAAATGAAACAGATTTGTAAAGAAGATCTGGTGGTTGTGTACTATAATTTCTCTCTTAGGTAGGAAGGAAGGGCACACATCGATTAAGCAAAGAATGAAGCTGACAGGGCTCTGGACTCGTGTTCCTGTGAACACAACATACAGCCTGGTGTTTTTCCTATGAGTCATGAGAGTGTTTGGTTTGTTCAGGTGGGCAGATCAACAGAGAGCCCCATCGACTTCGTGGTCACAGACACGGTTTCTGGGGGGCAGCCTGACGATGCCCAGATCACACAGAGTACCATCTCTAGGTTTGCCTGCAGGATTGTGTGTGACCGGAGTGAGCCATACACAGCACGCATATTTGCAGCTGGATTCGACTCTTCCAAAAACATATTTCTTGGAGTAAGTACTATGGATATATTCATTCTGGTTTCAAAATCCCACCCACTACTGTTATAGTTACTTAATTTGGGAGGAAATTGCTAAGTGTGGAGGCTGTAGTTAGATTTTTGAAGTTTTAGTTTTTAGAAGGACAGCCTGAGAAGATGGTGGTAACAACCTGAGGATAGTTTGAAGTCTGGTCATATATAGCCAGCACTCAGGAGGGAGAAGCTGAGGGTCATAAGTTCAAGGTCAGCCTTACTACATAGAGAGACCCTGACTCAATAAAAAGAAAACAATCTTCAGATTACTCAGTTGTTGTATTTGCTGCATCAGTTATAATATATGCAGTAATTATTTTTAAAGAAGTACATGTTAACATTATANTACATTTATGGTGAATTTGAAAGGTTTATTTCAAAGGTAAAAGTAAGTGGCCAAATTTAGATATTTAGAGCTTGGAGGAAATTGTTAGTGAGCCGTTCACTGAAAGGTGAATGTTTGCTGTATTTCATACTGGATGTGGTATGTGGTAACAGAAATCATAAAGCCCTGCCCTCATAGGATATCTTGATAAACACACCCCAAAAGTTTTAGTGACTCTCCTATCTTAATACAAATACCTTTTGATTCAGAANATTGGCTGCAGAGAGAAATTGTCCATTGTGACCTGCCATGTGGGACAAATAAAAATATATTGTCCCACATGGCAGGAAGTACTGAGGAAGGCTGGTCCAGCACTGGGTGGATGCAGTGGTCCTGTGATATCTTGGACCAGGTTCTCTCTGTCTTGCCCACTGCCTCTCCTGGTACACCAGCCACCTGGGAGTTGAGGGGAGTGGGGGGTCTGCTGCTGAGTGTGCACCTGCTTCTGAGGTTCCTGACATCTGCTGCATGAGGCAGCTCCCTGAGAGAGAGGAGGGAGGTAGTGAGCCTCTGTGCTTCTGTTACTTCTCAGGGCAAAGCCACCTCACCACATGTGCATCTCCTCCCCTTCACCAGGCATTAGGAAGCCTGGGGCTGATCCTATGGGTTTACACTAAGCAGGACTTTGATCCTTCCTGACCTACCACATAGACAAAATGTGAGTTCTGCCAGGAAAGGAGAAGGGCTTCAGAGCAGTGTAGCAAGCAAGAATGTCTGTCCCATCACTGCTGCCATCACTTGGAGGATAGATACAGCAGTTTCCATGGAAACACGCTGGTCCCCAAATTATTGGCTTAATCTTTTTAAGCTTGTACCTTTAATAAAAAGTACATTTTAGAATATTATTTTTCCTTCAGTATCCAGGTAATGAATGCATGGACCTTTAGGTACCTGAGTATGAACAGGCTTGACACAGGAATGGATAAGGGGGTCTTTGAGTATTGCTTTAGCATGCTTTTTCTGGTCTGTGGTATTGTTCTCCAGGAAAAGGCAGCAAAATGGAAAAACCCTGATGGACACATGGATGGGCTCACCACCAATGGAGTTCTCGTGATGCACCCTCGAGGGGGCTTCACCGAGGAGTCCCAGCCTGGAGTCTGGCGAGAGATCTCTGTCTGTGGAGATGTGTACACCCTACGAGAGACCAGGTCGGCCCAGCAGAGGGGAAAGCTGGTGAGTGGACTCCACTCTGGGAAATGTACCAAAGTGCAGACACTTCACCGTGACATCACTTTCCCACTGATGAAGCTCAGAACTTTTGTGCAGGGTGAGGTGTGCCATTCTCTGACTCAGAAACAGAATTCCATAATCTCCAGAGTTGGGGGGGGGACTGTCCCTTCCTTGTAGCTGGCCATTCCTGTGTGGAAGTATGTTGCTTTTCATCCTGTCTTAAGAACAAGATCATAGCTGGGCAGTGGTGGCGCACGCCTTTAATCCCAGCACTCGGGAGGCAGAGGCAGGCGGATCTCTGTGAGTTTGAGGCCAGCCTGGGCTACCCAGTGAGTTCCAGGAAAGGCGGCAAAGCTACACAGAGAAACCCTATCTCGAAAAAAAAATCATTTATTATATTTATCCCTTAATACTTTACTAATTCAGAAAAATCCTGAGCAGTGAGTGAAATTTTCAAATTAAAGATCTGGATTTCTAAAACTAAGAAACAATGAAGTTCAATGAAGTTGACATTCCTCCCCCTCGCCCCCCTCTCCGCCCCCACTTAGTTTCATAGTTAGAAATTGATAGGGTTCTAGGTATTGTTCACCAGGGATAAAGATAGAATATTTTATTTGAAGTCACCCCTGTACCACATCGGCATGCTGACATTCTCATAAATGTCATTGCCAAGCCTTAAAACAGGAGCTTCTGTCACCCTTGTTGGTCATAGGTGGGAGTCTGAGGTTTCTGGTCGTGCATAGTAGCTTGTGGGACAGGCCCCTAAAGACTTACTCACCTTTCATTCCTGCTTGGTTGCAGAGAAACTAGAGAGAGAGAACAGGAGCCTTTCTGTAGAGTATNGAGAAGAGGACATTTCCCCAAGCAGCCATGGGCAGAACACACGGGGTGGAGGCTGTGTGTCTATCAGATGTTTCTAGATGCAGATGTTTCTAGGATGGAGAAAGGATGTGGGACCTGGTGAATAGTTGGCTGTCCTATACCTGAGGTTTGCTTCTAGGGAGTCCTTGTTTTTCCCTGTGTTTCACTCTCTAGGGACAGGGGAGGCCCCTTCATCTTACAGTAAGGCCACCTTGTCTCAGTGTCTCTAATGAATACACAGGAAAAGCATTTTCTGAGAAAGGTCAGGCCAAGTCTGCTTCATTTCAATACTTTTCAAGAAATTAGAAATAGGAAAGGGATGATGAGAGCAGTTTCTTTACAAAAATGTTTCTGATGATTCAATAGTTTTACACAAGACTGGCCTAGATGAACTGTCTTGTGATTAATCATTACAGCAGCAGGAGACGACATTGTGGATGCAGACACTGCATTAGCATTCCTTACCAAGACTCGGCTCATCCAGCCTACGTCACAGCCCTCTAAAGGAGGCAGAGTCACCCCTTCTCACCTGTGAAGAGAAGTAGCACAGAAAAGTTACATACTGCCCTGAGTCACAGAGTTAGATTCCAACTCCTGTCATGATTTCCACTCAGTGCTGTGTCCCAGAGGCCTGTGCTTGGTGTTCACCTGAGCTGGTTCACACTTGAGCNTTTACCTACCTGTGTGAATAAAAGCCGTACACTAAGCTGGGCACAGGAGCCCCTGCCTCTAATTAATACTCGGGAGGTAGAGGCAGGCAAATTGTGAGTTCTGGGTGTGTCTGACTGGGCTATGTAGTGAGACCCTGTCTCAAAACCAAAGGGTGGGAAGACAGCTCAGTAATACAGCTCTTACCTAGCCTGTGCAAGGCCCTGCACTCAATCCCCTACAACCAAAAAAAAAAAAAAAAAAAAAAAGTAAAGCTACCCTGAGGCCCATGGCAAGATTGTCCAGTGAGCATTCCTCTCTGGTTATGGTGATAAAGCTTTGGCAGCAGTGTGTGCCGTAGACTTTTGCTAAGGTTGCTAAAAAGAAACAGCTCCAAAAATGGCTTGTATTAGTGGTGGTGGTGTGTGGGTGTATGAGTGTATGTGTTTACATGTGCACATGGAGACGACAGGACAACCCTGAAATTGTTCCTCAGGCACTTCCTGCCATTTTTAGACAGGGCCTTACCCAGTAAGCTAAGCTAACTACCCAGTGATTCCCAGGGATCCTCTTGTCTCTGAGATTACAAGTGCACAGCACCACCCCTGGCTTTCTTACAGGGGTTCTCATTACAAGGCCAGTGCTTTACCAACTGAACCATCTCNCCAGTCCAGACAGGCTAATTTTGAAATTAGTGCCTATCAGGAACGTGTCTTAGAACTATATGTAATATGGACATCTTTCTTGGACATCTTTCTTCCTCAAACCAAGGTCTCAGGACTGTTGGGTCTAATACGTTGTCTGTTGCCACAGATACTCTTTAGTGTGGTGTACTCACACTGTGCCTACCAGCCCTGCACCCCTCCAGCCCATCTGCTCTAGAGCTAATGATGGGAGCTAACGAAAGGCACACTGATTATCTGGGCACCAAGACCTCCCCATCAAGCCTTCCAGCCTGGGCCTGTTGTCTCACACTGTGTCCTTACCCAGAGTTCCCCAGCCTTGTCAGTTCCCAAGGGCCCTGAGAGCGTCTTGTCCATGCCATGCTCAGGGTGATCACACCTCTCTGGTGTGCTGGTCTCATCACCCTCCTCCTGGCTCTTGACATCGTTTCCAAATCACTCAAGAAAAGTCCTCTTAAAACTCATTTCTGACCTGTCTTCATCAAAGTAACAGCAACAGTGTTTATTGCATGCCAGATCATCTGAGAATTCCATTTGTTTTCATTTAACCCTCACAACTTCTGCATTCTAAAGAAAGAGAGAATATGGGNCAATATGCCCCAGTAACCACCCCAAGGTCACATCGCTGTAAGGGACAGAGCCAGGTCCTTGACAGACCAAAAACNCCAGACTCTGCCCTCAGCCACTGAGGGTCGGTTGCCGGCCTCTGCGTGCTTCATTGACCTCTCCTGGCTCCAGGCAGGCACGCCTCCCACTCCTGAAGAGTGCCTTTCTGTTCTGTTAGTCTTGCTCCCGTCAGGCCTTAGTATGCATCTGGCACAAGTAGAGGTGGGCTGAGTCCTGCTGACGGGGCCTAACCCTGCTGCTAGTCAGCTGTTAGTCACCTGTGCATGCACTTGGTGCATAGCACAGACATCTTGTGAAAACAAAGGCTTTTCATGAAGACTCCCACCTCTGACCTTAGAGCAAACGATGAAAGACAGAAGAAGGTGTGCGCAGATAAGGGTTGCCTGGAGTGTTGGATGCTGTGCTGAGGCATTGGCTCTGCAGAGGGGCATGGGTCTTCACTGGCAGCATCTCTCTCATCCCTCATAAGGTGTATGNGTATATTACCAACATAAGAAGTTAAAAATAAAAGTGTAATGTTTATGAGATTCTTAGAGTAACCATTGCATTAGTCAAACTTAAAAGGCTAAACATTGTACTGAGTGCTGCACCCTGAACAGTTAGGTATATTGAGGCTTGGGGAGAGTAGATGACAATTCCCATGTCATTTATCCCTGTGTCTTCTGTTTTTCTTAAGGAAAGGAAGTTGGAGTGCCTTTGCCCCCATAGTTTGCAAGATTTTGCTTTTAATGATATATCTGTTGAACCTGTTACAGGTGGAAAGTGAGACCAATGTCCTGCAAGATGGCTCCCTCATCGACCTGTGTGGGGCCACTCTTCTCTGGAGAACCGCAGATGGCCTTTTTCACACTCCAACTCAGAAACACATTGAAGCCCTCCGGCAGGAGATCAATGCCGCCCGACCCCAGTGTCCTGTGGGTCTCAACACCTTGGCCTTCCCCAGCATCAATCGGAAGGAGGTGGTGGAAGAGAAGCAGCCCTGGGCATACTTGAGCTGTGGCCATGTGCATGGCTACCACAACTGGGGCCATCGGAGTGACACAGAGGCCAATGAGAGGGAATGTCCCATGTGCAGGACTGTGGGCCCCTATGTCCCTCTCTGGCTGGGCTGTGAGGCAGGATTTTATGTTGATGCCGGGCCCCCAACTCATGCCTTCACCCCTTGTGGACATGTCTGTTCAGAGAAGTCTGCAAAGTACTGGTCTCAGATCCCACTGCCTCATGGGACTCACGCATTTCATGCTGCCTGTCCGTTCTGTGCCACACAGCTGGTTGGGGAACAGAACTGCATCAAATTGATTTTCCAAGGTCCAGTGGACTGACACCCTAGACAGCCATCTACGTGTTATAACAAGTTACTGTGAAGATTTTGCCACTAACTCTAGATTCTACCTTTTTGTAATGATGTTTGTTAAGGGGAAGGCAGACGGGGTTGGGAAAAGAAGGGGGTCTGGTTGCAAAACATGGCAGGAGTTGACAGATACCACTGTATTTTGTGTGCTTNGAACAGCAGCNTCGTCATTGAGGTCTGCCTGATTAAACCTTAATACCTGTGTAATAATTGGATTTCAACTACCATGCTTTTATTTTTAACTTTGGGTTTTTAACTGAGTTTTTTTTTTCCTTTGTAAACTTGGACAAGATTTTACATCCTTTTTTACAAATGGAGAAGAAATTTATTCAACAGATGTCTCAGTGCACAGCCTGCAGTGTTGCATGGCACAGATGTCTTAGTGCACAGCCTGCAGTGTTGCATGGCACAGTTGTCACATGCAGGATGTGCAGTGCTGGGAATACTTGACAGTGGCCAGAATCTGACCCATTCCTAAAGGGCCAACTCTGTCNGCCCTTCAGAAGCACCCAGTAGACAGGAGGCATTGGCCAGGCACTTGTTTTAAAATCTACAGCTTCTTTTCTCATTTATTTTTCCTGACTTTGGGTGGAAGAGAATATCCATATACTATTTTATTTTAACTTGAGTGGAATTTATTTACATACTCATTTATCAGATACTCAGCATGTCAAACAAAGACTCTCCCATAAAGTTTTAGTCTGCCCTGTTATTTTTGCTTAATATGAGCTGTCTCTCATCCTCATCTTACATGTCAAAAATTGATTGATTAATTAATTAAAATCTAGCAGCTTTTTGAAATTCATGAACTGAGGGCAGCAGTGGCAGCACTAGACATGAGCTCNGNGAGGCTGTTGCAGCCGTGGGCAGCTGTGGGCGTGTCCTGGGTACTCTAATACCAGCTTTATCTGCATCCTGAACTGCTTAAGACCCAAGAGAGATTGAAAATACGCTTTTACTTTTTAAAGCCACTTGTTGGCACTTCGTAGTATGGCTTCCTCCCTCCTCTTCCTCGTCCTTTTTTAGAAAGCTGAATTTTGTGAGCCCAAAAGCAACAAATGACAGTGAGCTAGTCGTTTTGTTCACTACCTCCTCACCGTCTGTCACCTTCCCTTTCAGGTTAAGGAGCCCCATAAGTTTTGAAAATGTTTGTGAATCAAACTAAATTTAAATGTGATCATCAGATACACGGAGTACTGAGTGGTGCATCTGCAGAGATCATTTGAAATTCCTGCTTTTGAGAGAGAGCAAGTGAGTCTTCACTGAGAAAGAATTAAATCAGAATTTCATATGAGTTGTGCTAACCCTCTCTGCTGGTTTCATTTTGTATTGACTAATGATTCCTGAATACTCACTTTCTGTATTTGCTGCCAGCAGTATTGGGGTTCCCAGAATGTAGAGACTCTGTTGGGCTTAGCTACATTCCACCCATTCCCAGTGAGTAAGTCTTCAGTTAAACTAACATCTGCTTAAATGGAAGGTCAACAGATTTGAGCTGCCTGTTTTAGCTTTTGTAACTACGTATCATTTATGTGAGTCTGAAACACTATGTCCATACTTGAATTGGTTTTTCCATATTTTCCCTATTTGCAGATGTCTCGCCTATTTTCAGCAAATTAAATCTATTTGAGTACTTTTTCGTAAAAGCAAAAAGGTATATTAATTACTCTTTAATGCTGCTGCTTAATTTAACCAAGTATGCTGGATTTGCTTGTTGGTTTTAAAATAGCTTTATTTCCCATGGAGACCATTGTGTAGGAAGAGGGATTTTTTTGTTTTAATTATATTTATGATGTGGAAATCCAACAACAGTCTTCTTTTTGTTAGTTTCCTCTCTTCTACATAGATTACCTACAGACAAAAAAGGAAGAAAAAAAGTTTCTAGAAAAACCTATCAGATGCCATCTGATGCAGCCAAGCGCTTCCAGCACTGGTTTTCAGAGAAGGATAAAGGGCCCACGCCCTCCCTCCCTCTTGTTATATGGAGATAGTTTGAGGATTCTTGATATCCTAGGATTATCTTCTAAGATAAAGGGTGTTACATCCAGAAAGGTTGAATTTCACCTATCCAAAAAAAAATCAAAAAGCTTTTATTTTTCAAGGACATTCCACTCTGATACCAGACTTTTCTGCGTCTAGGATATAGAAGTAGCTGCTCATGACAGAGGCCCCCAAACAAGGGGAGCATCCGACCTTCAGAGTCCAGGGCATCGCAGACTCAGATAACTCCAGTGCAAGTTGAAACTCGGGTAATAAAGTGCAAGCTCCCCAGTGGCAGCAGGCCACCTTTATCGTTTCCTTTGGTTTCCAGGGGGAACAGCAGTGGTGCCACACCTGGAAAGGAAGCCGTGCTGTCTTGGACAACTTCTGAGAAGATCACTTTCTACTGAGGGAAGGGTTTTCAAGTTGGAAAGCAATTTAGTTTTTAAGAATAAAGAACTAGTTCATCCATGTAGAATGATAGAATTGAGGAAAGGAAACTTCCTCAAGGTTACTTCTGTTTTCCTGCTTGGCTTGCCATCACATTTAAAGGATGAATCCTAACCCCCCACCCCACATGTACATAAGAAAATCACCAACCACTTGCCCTGGTCTCAGCCTGACCAATTGCCTTTTTCAAATAGGTTTTTAGAAGTAAAGCCCTAGTTACATGCTTCTGTAGATACTAGGTTTTTTCAGTTCTTTGTGTCATTTTTATTACAAAAAAAAAAGATTCAGAGTGAACAGGATACAGCTCTGAGTATTTTTCTAGGGTTTTATTATTGTTGATTGGTGCTGCTGGGTCATGCACACTGCAGCTCTCAACATTTCTGATTTCATTCAGCTTTTTGCAAAAAGGGCTACAGTTCACACTGCAGAGTAAGTAGTATGCTTTCTGGGTCCTCCCCCCAACACTTCCATGGCCCAAAAGAATTAAAATCTTTTAATATAAATAGACAGCATATTTATATCATTCCTCAATAGTTAATTATAAGGTTTGGTACCTTTGTGCCTCAGGGAAGCCACGTGATGTAACTGGTAATAGACTTTCAGGGTTAGGGTGTAGAGAAAGGAGAAAGCCATTGGAAAATGCGATGGACTCCGTTAAGGGGACAATTAATCTAATGCAGAAGTATGCCAGGACCGGCATAAATGTGATTGTTGTAAATTTGTTTCCCAGGACTAGTAGGGAAATCATTTTAAGTTATTACATATACTGTATTAGGAGAGTTGAGAACTCTTCATAAAACATCGATGCCTCTTATTTTTGCTTACCAATCTCTGTTATTAGGAGCTCAGTATTGATATTTGAACACTTTTAAGAGTTTAGGGGACGCATTTTCTACTTAAGTGTACTAAAGGTTGTTCCATGATTTCACTCAACTTCTTTGCTTCTTCAGAGCTGTTCTTTGGATGTAGATGAGAGGTGGGTAACCATGCCACTCTCAGTGTTGTCTTCATGCAGTCTTGTCTCACAGTGGAAATGCAGACAGACAGGCCCCAGGACCATGATTTCAAGCCAGATATGGTTCTGTACCCTTGGCTGTCAATCTCATGACCCCATAGTTCTGCTTTCTGGACTAAGGGTCTGAAGCTCCTGCTGTGGTGGGGAGCACAGGACACAGCTTCAGTCGTGACGTTAGGACCCAAGGCCAATGAGATAACTTGAGAATATTTTTAGAAGAAGCAAAGCATTACTGAAGAAGTTAAACAGTTCCGTCTGTCTGTTTAGTAATATGTCCTTCCAAGTGTCAGCCCTCATGACTCCCTAGTGGACAGTAGGAAAAAACAAATATATTTTCCATTCAGCTTAACTTTTCTAAACAAAAATCAGCGTGCTGAAAGGGATGTTCTGTCTTTTAAGCTGAGATCACAGATTGCTTCTCTGTATTAAATAATCTAGAAGTTAGGGGGCTGGTCATAATTTACCATATATAGTGTTATAAGCAGTTAAATTTTATGGCTATATTTGTAAAATTTGTTCTTTTATATTTCATGTCAAATTGAAAAATTTATTTCTTCACTGTTGTACTTGTGGAAATACAAGCCATTTTACAGGAAAAAAAATCTTCAAAAGCTATTAAACAAATCTCACCATGTTTGTAAGTCGTCTTTGACTCTGTTAGCACCGGCTTCATCAATAGGATGTGGATAGAAAAGTAAACTTCATTTGTACATTTCCTGAACTCCACATGAATCCCAAACAGACGGTTTATTGTTGTTTTATACTCTGCACACCGCATACTTAAATCTGTGTTCTGGATATCACCCAGTTTTTTTATTAAACTCCNTTGGTGCTCATATTACTATCTCTTGTGACATTTTATCACTGTCAAATAAATGTAACTTGTAGGAAAATTTAACCTGGCTTGTAGAATTAATGGACTTTCTTCATGATGATTATAATTGCATTACTACTTTCAAGCCTTCAGCTGATCTGTCTAGTGTGCCTATTATAAGAATATATTTGCATTTGTAGTAGGCTTTATTGATATTCAAGGATTATTACTATTGTNGAGGGAAATAGATTTTTTCATTTCAAAAAAATACAGCCTTTTATATAGGAGGCAAATGTTCTATTTTTATCAAATTTGAGATATCATGAATTGTAAAATGTGTTTCTATAGTTAAACAGCCAGTTATACTTGTAAGGTATATCCTATTCAGCAAGTGTGCTGGAATTCATTCAACTTGAGAAAAAAAAACAAGTGTTTTCAACAAATGGATAGGGGACTGCTGGATATGTACATGCAAAAGAATGAAATTAAGGCCCCTACCTCAGACTGTGCAAAAATTAAATAAGTAAATGAATGAATGAAGGAATGAATGAATGAATAAACAAATAGCTCAATGGGCCAAAGAGCAGAACTGTAAAACTCTTAGAAGAAAGTATAAACTCTGGTGTCTTTAAACTAGTCGGTGGTTTCTTAAATAACCATGAAAAGCAAAAGGAAAGAATAATGAGCAAATTAGGTTTTACCAAAATTAAAAACCNTGGTGCATGGAATGAAATTGTCATAAGNAAAAAGACATCTCACAAAAATATACTAATATATTAATGTATGGTGGCCATAGGTCTCACGACATTGAATCAAGTGTATGTAAGAACTTCAACTTGTTGACAACACGACCTCACCAAAAAAGTCAGTTTATTTTTTCCAGAGAAGATACATAAATGTCCAATAAGCACATAAGACATGCTCAATATTATTAGCCATTGGGGAATACAGATTAATTCTGTATTTTTGTCTACTGGGATAACTAAAAAAAGACCATGGTACAAGAGGTTGGAACATGAGAATCCTCATCCTCTTCTGGGGTAGGAAAATAATGCTGCTGCTTTGGGACAAATAGTTTGTCGTTCCTCAGAACATCCAGTGTGTAGTTACTCTGTGACCTGGTAATCTACACCCAGGTATCTTCACAACTGAAAACACAAAAACATGAATGAACATTGCTTGCACCTTTAGCTTAGGAAGTGGTGGGTTTGCACGTGGAGTTGCCGTATNGAGCTCGTTTTGATCCAGCCCCAGCTGTGTTCCCTTTCACAGTCCGCATTCCCTCTTCTGTATTGCCGCCCCCACCTCCCCGCTCACAGCCACCCTTAGTCTCCTGGGCCCCTTTCTAGTTTCCTGGCCTTCACCTTTTCTCCCACCTTAAAATCCNTGTTTAACAAAGGCCAGGACCTGNGTGTAAGAGAGAATGTGTGCAATGTGTCTTTCTGAGCCTGGCCTAACCCACTTGCAAATTCTGTTTTTCTTTAGGACAGAACACAGCTCTATTGTGTGTGTGTGCGACATTTCCAATACCCATCCATCTGCTCATGAACATCGAGGCTGATCCTTGTTATTGTGCAGAGCCGTGTGGGTGTGTCAGTGATAGTGCGGCATTATTGGTAATAGGACAGGCCGGAAAGCAATCCAAATGCCCATCACCTGAGAAATGAATAAACAGTGTACACAGTTACATGACTTGGGCTGTAAATAATGAAGTGCTGATACATACTTCAACACAGATTAACCTTGAAAATACATTTGTAAGAAAATGACACAAAAATCAACATATATATCATAAACAGAAATCCACAAAGGCAAATTCATGGTCACTGGGGATTAAGGGAAAATAAAGAATGGTTACAAATAGGTTTAAGGTTTATTTGGGGGGAGATGAAAATGTTCTAAACTTAGCAGTGGTTGGTCAACTGTGAATATGCTAAAAAAATACTACACTACACTTGAACAGAAAACAACTACATGAATTTTATCTCAAAACTTTTTTTAAAAAGGATACACCCTAGGAATGTGGTGATATTTTATCTGTGTTCCCCAATAAAATTTATCTGAGGATCAGAGGAAAAATGGGGCAGCCAGCTAAAGTAGTAAAACAATAGTCATGCAAGTTAGCACATGCCCTTAATCCGTTTGGTTCTCTGTGACTCCAAGGACACATTTAGGAACTAGTGGAAGGAGGTGGTGGCACATGCCTTTAATCCCAGCATCAGCCTTAGAGTTCTGGAGGTCCGTGCAGACAGGCAGGAAGTGATGTAGCTTGGTGAAGATAGGAAATGAGTTAGCAGAACGGACAGGCATAAAAAGCCGGGTTAGACAGGAAGTCGCTCTCTTCT
>LZPO01108110.1:64899-80864 GCA_001675575.1 Neotoma lepida | reverse complement strand
ACAGCATTGTCCTATGGGTTGGGGTTGGACTGAATCAAAAGGGGAAGAAGAGAAAAGCAAACTGAACACCGGTATCTATCCACTGTGACCAGTTCCTCAAGCCCCTGCTGCCAAGCTGCAACTACTCCTGATTTACACCCTCAAACTGTGAGCCCCCCAAACCCTTACTTTTGTAGGTTGCTTCGTCATCACCAGGCTCGTCATCACCACAGTGGGAAAAGTAATGAAGACTGTATTTCTTGAGTGAGTTTTCCATTTGCTTCAGTNAACTTCCCAGTTGCCCAGGACTCAAATCACATGCCTGGTTATTGGAGATGACCACAGTGACTACCTGTCAGAGGTGGAATTTGGTTCTGAGATCCTTTTTATATCCTTTACCAGACTAAATGTCAGAAAGGCAAACACAAGCCACAGGTAGTCCAGAGCCTGTAGTGTATCTGTTCTGTGGCTTGGGGACCATTGCCAATAGCATCTGGAGGGTGAGGCTCATCAGTGCAGANGCAGTCTCCAAATGTTTAACCATGAGGCGAAGGTCTGTGAGCCTCTGGAATGGTCAAGACCCCAAATGAAAGAAATCTCTCTGGTAATGCAATTAAAACAAAACACACAGGAACCTCTTGTCAGTGTCAAATGCTAAATGACAAGAAGAGAGAGAGAGACATACAGACAGACAGAGGCAGAGAGATAGGGAGAAAAGGAGCGAGGGAGGAAAGAAGGGAGGGAGGCAGAGGCAGATGTAAGTTCTGTGCATACCTTCAGTTTACAGTTGTGGGAGCCAAGACACAGGACTACAAAGCTGCTTGTCCAATTTATGCCATTGATGAGAGACAGGCTCAACTTCAAATGGTTGAAGTTCAAACAAGAGCTACTAACACTTCAGTAAAGGACCTTTGTAGGACTAAGAACGTGTATGATCTCCATGACTGCACGGCTGCAGACTTCTCTACTCCAAGCACTTCNGAGCCGTGACTCAGCATTGGCTCACCTGAACACAACTACATCACCCTGAGGAGACCTAAGGCCCTTCAAAATTCATGGTGCCACCGTTACAATTTGCAGTGGAAATGTCCCCCTAAAGGCCTGTGTATTACGTTCCCAGCATGGCACAACTATAGGGAGGTTTGGAACTTTGAGAAGCAGAGCCTGGAGAGAAGCTCTGGTCACTGGAAGTGTGACCTTGAAGGAGGAGTGGGACTCCAACTCTTTCCTGCTCTTTTGCTTTCTGACCACNGTGAAGTGAGCAACTCTCTCCACGTGCTCCCCGCCATGGTATGCTGCCCCATTACACACTCAAAGGAACAGAGCCAATTGATCAAAAACCTCCAACATTGTCATCCAGGGGCTGGGAGATGGCTCAGGAGGTACAGTGCTTGCTGTGCAAGTGTGAAGACTTGAATCTGATGCTCAGAACCCACGTAAAGCCAGACACCATGGTAGTGCGTGTGTGTAATCCCAGTGACCCCGTGGCAACATGGAACGTAGAGATGGGACTATCTTCAGAAGGTCACGGGCCAGCAGCCAGCCTGATGTATGCAGTGGCAAACCAGAGACCCTACCTCAGCCAAGGCAGAGGTCAAGGATGAATACCTGAAGTTATCCTCTGACCTCCACATGTACACTGTAGCATGCATGTGCCTGCCCTTACAGACATGTATGTATATACATGTACCATACACACAAACACACATAAAGATTTGTTTTTAATCTAGGAGCCNACATGAGCCTTTTCTCTTCCTAGGTTGATTTATCACAAGTGTTTGTNACAGTAAAGGAAAGCTGACAAACATACCCGCTCTCCCGGTAGGATCCGTTTACTTTCCAGTCTTACCCCTCTCTGCCCNATCACGTCTCCGAGTCATGCCCTCACATGCACCGTCATGCCCTTTCCTTCAGGACTACTTTCTGCACAATTTGTGTTTTGTTTATAAATGCACACTTTATTCTTTCCAAACAGGGAAACACAAAACTAATCTAAATGCTTTTGTTTCATTTCTTGATATCTGTATATTCTACCTANTGCAGTCCGTACGTTTCNACCAACTGTTTGTGAATAGGAACAACTCAGCAGAACAAAGGGCTTGCTTTCTATAGTTTCAGTGTGAACTGTTGGCTAATACAAGGAAGTAGTATAAATGAGGAAGGATGTGATGGGGTTTTGGTCATCTGTATTTCTTAGAACAACTTTTGCACTCAAAGCAAGTTTTCGTTCAGCTGGGAAATGCAGAGCCTCTTGGGGCTGCAGCTCCCGTTGAATCAGAGTCAGGCTGGTATGAAGCATGATGGCAGGGTTCCTGTGAGCCATGCATGGGAATTCTGCAGTACAGAAAGTAAGCTCAAGGTGAGCATGCTACAGAGACTGCAGCAGGGGAGGCTGAGGACTGGATGAGCCGTGTCTGCTATCTCTGCACACATGAGGTCTACATTCTCCGTTTAGACTTCATCTCTAAATCAACAGTTCAGGCCCTGTGTGTATGAAGTCACCAGTCCACACAGCCAGCCCTGGTAGACAGCTACCTCACTAAAATCTGGGTCCTGTTTTAAAGATGGGAATGGAGATTGAATTCTGATCGACTTGGCTGTGTTCATCTTATAAATGAGAAATTCAGAGGCTCAAAGACACCATCTATCTAGTAGTCATAAATCTTATATTCAAACCCAGCTCACTATGCAAAGCCAGTATACTTTTCATTCTTGTTCTTGGACTGGCCATCTGAAGCAGGGGAAATTGTTTTCCACCTCCTGGTTCTTGCATTTCAGTGGATTGCAACTGACTAGAAATCTGTGTTCCTGAATTTCCTTATAGGAAGTAATTCTGCATAAACATAGATACTTCCGAACGGTTTCTAGGGAGAACTACTTAGTGTGCATCTATTTATCCATTTGTTTTCACTGCTCCCATTGCTAGGAGACCTGAATAAAAGGAGGATCGATTCAAATATTGCATTAAAGGAAGCCACCGAAAGTCCCAATAAAGGGAGCCAGAGACCAACTGTTTGAACTGTGTGGTCTCATTTTGGAAATGNGTTCCCTTTAAAAATGCTCAGGCCTTAAACCTGGAGAGTCTGTGTCTGCTCCTCTGTGCTTGGGAAATTCATGGGACACTGCTGTAGAGGTGTATTTCAGAGAGTGACGCTCAGGAATTGAAGAGGAAGTGATGAATGAGTGGACATTATTTGGGCAATGCGGTTTTCAGATAGGGCTGCAAGAGAATATATTTTTGGATGCTTCTGTTGGTATTTAACTTGGAGACTGAGCATATAGTAAATCAGGAAAGCCAGTCACTCAGTACAGAAGGGCATGTTTTATGTATGGTTTGACAATGCTCAATGACTGCCTTGGTAGGAAGGGGTGTGGATTTATGGTTCCATCCTTGCAGGTGGCAGCCGCCAATATGTAGCAATGCTCTCTATCTATACCTGAGAGTATTTTTTTTTCATCAACCTGAGGTAAAGGAATAGGCTAGAGCAAACTATGGGCTTTTTGAAATGTAACCTGCACACTGACTGCCACTATCTTAATGGATGGAGAGAGCTTTCAAAGCTCAGAGCTCTTCCCAAGGCTTTCTTGTACAGTTTCACACAGTGCAGGCAGGTCTTACGAGTCTCTGATGGACCACTCCTTTAGTCCACAAGGCCAGGCTGCTTTACCCAACAGCTTGTACAGTGTCTGGGTCCCCAAAAACCCATTTCATCTGAAGAGTTTTCTAATCAGAAGAGAGTATATATTTCAATAATAAATAAATATTTAATGATGGATCCAGCATAGATCATACATGTCTTTACACTAGAAACTTTCCAAATGCAGGTATCCCAAAAAAACCCAATACCTAAGGCCCAGAAAAATGAGGAGCCCTGTCTTGGAGGTAACACAACACTCAAAATCTAACCTTTTGCATTCTTCCCAGGCAGAATCGGAGACTTCCTATGGCCTATGATCGGGGTTTTGATGAGGATGAGGTGTTTCCAGTCTAGAACTAACTCTCAGAACCTCAGGTTGAGGATGGCAGCTGTGTGTGAGCCGACTCCCTTCTGCCCTCTGGGCAGCACTCCCTTAGTCTCAGCAGCTTTCACCTCACACCTCCCCTGGCTGGCTCATCATGCGTTGTCAGATGTCTCTGGGCATCTCTCCAGCTTAGGAGTCTGCTAGATCAGTGTAACAAAGTGGCACAAGTGAGATGGTTTACACGACTCAAACTTTCTCACGGTCCAGGAGACTAGATGACTATAAATTAAGATGTTGGCAGGGTGGGTTCCCTGGCCCTTCTCTAGCTTCTAGTGGTTTGCTGGTCATCTTTGGCATCCTATGACTTAGAGAAACAATACTCTAATCCTTCATCTTCATGTTCTCTTGACTTCCATAGTTGTGTCTGAAGTTCCAAGTTTTCAAGGACACACGCCATCGTGAATTAGGGGCCACCCACTTCCGGTGTCTCATCCCCCTCGATACCCAGGATGGCATTTTATTGTCATTGAGATATCAGCAGAAGGGTAGCCTTTAAGGGNAGATGGGTGATTAAGNTGGATCATTGCCTTTCTTGGGAAGTCTAGTCTTTCTTGGGTGAGTAAGGGGGTTCCAGAGGGTTTCAAAGCAAANCTGTTCATGGTGTCTTACCTCTCACACCCCCTTGCTCACCTGTTACTTTTCTGTTTGGAGATGAGGCAACACAAGGCCCTCTTTCAACATTGGTGCCATGATCTGAGAATTTCCCCCCTCCAGAACTATGAGCCAAATTAAACTTCTTTACAGACTACCCAGTCTTTGGCAATTTGTTATAGCAACAGAAAACGGCCTGAGATACCCGCCTTTTAACTGCTTCCATCTGCCNTGTTTCCAATAAGGAACTATTCTGTTCAACCCATAGCACCAGTTCCTACCAAGCCTATGTCTTGGTGTGGGTCTTGAGTGCAAACCCTTTCAGTCCAATGTTCCAGAAAAGCAGCTGTGCAGGCACATCTGTCCAGCTTTCAACCCTCACCCAACACCCAGGGAAAGGTGAGATGTGCCTCCTGGCTTGCAGGAGTGTAGCCAGTGCAAGCCAGGAAGTCTTGTGCCCAATGCCATCTGGAAGTTAAGGGAAAAGAAGCAGAGGAGGGTGTCCTCCATCATGGGCTTTCATCATTTCAAAGCCTATTGTTTAGCAAAAAGAAGGAGATAAAGAGTTGACAGCAGAGACATGGTGAAGCCAAAGGTGGCCAGACATGAGAACAGAGGGGGAGATGACAGCCAGGCAGGACCAGAGCTAGTAAGATTTATCTGATCGTCTCCATGCCAACCACGCAGCATTCTGTTCATTAGCAGCCTGGAGGATGCAAGTTAGGCCAGGGCCAGAGCCTAGATGCTTTGAAGAGTGGGCGTGGGAATGAGGAGAAAGGGGGCTTGGAGGACTGGCATTGAGCCAGGGTGTGTGGGAAGCATGAGATAGTTCAGCAAAGTCACCATGGCCCTGAACCAGTTTGCTTTACAAGTTATGACGTCTCTAGAGCTAAGTCATGTTTGTACTTAGTGTTGTAATTTACCAGTGTTGCAATGAGCAGGAAAGGGTGTACTAGAACNGGAGGAGACTTGGGAGATAACCNGATCTGAATTTCAATTCCAAATACTGGGCCCATTTGGCCATTGGCAAATCATCTTATACTTCAGGCTCCAAGTTCCCAAATCTGTGAAATGGGAAGAAAAAACACCTATCCTGTAGGCTGTTGTGAAGGCTAGACATGCTGCAGGTAGAATGGCAAGTTGCTGGTGATGAGAGAATGGTACCTGATAATCATGGTGAGAGAATCTTGCACCAACCAAATGACAGCATCATTTGAACCATATGCAAGAAGTCAAATCAAAGCTTTGGCATCCTGAAACTGTTCTTTACTTCGTGGGTTTAAATGTACATGTGGCATCCCAAGAATTGCTGCTGGTTAGAAGTCACGTCCAAGTGGCATTTTTTTCTCTCTGGTGGAAATGGGTGGAGGGCGTCAGGGTGGTGCTGGGAAGTTTACCCTTAGTTATTACTGAAGGACCAGCTAGCTGTCCACCAAGTTTCCTGGCATTTGACCTCTGTTCTGCTTTTAAACGTGAGTGGAAAGGTAGCAGTGACAATAAATGTATGCCTGGTGTTTACCATGTGCNGAGTCCCGTTCTTTATGCTTGTACATGTATTAGCTACTTTTCTCTTCACTGTGACAAAATACCTTTTAAACAGCTTCAACAGAAGAAATATTTATTGTGGAGTTTCAGGTCATTCATACCATGGTCACTTAGCCCCACTCACAAGATGTGAGGGTGCAAAGGAGATAATTGTTCATCTCATGGCAGACAAGAAGCAGAGAGAGGGAGAGGCTGGAGGACAGCAGTAACCTCCAAAGTCACCCTCCACCCCAGGGACTGCTGATGTCACCAGATGGGACCAAGGCTTCAACACATGAGCCTGCAGGAGACATTTCATACTCAAAGCCTAACAATGCATATCATCCCACTGAACGCTCACAGCAAACTTATCTGAAAGTGTTATATTCATGACTTCATTTTTACAGGTTAAGGCACAAGAGTGTAAGAGGTAAGATCTGCTTCCAAGGCACAAACTCAGCATCATTTTACTGGCATGATGTCCCCTGTATGTGTTACTGAAGCCATGGGTGTGCATGTATATGTATGTACACATGTGTGTTCATGTGCTGATGTGTGAGAGCTCACAGGCCTTACTTCCCAGGTCAGCTATTACTGGAAAGAAGGGTGAGTTGCTTCATCTCTTCTCTGCTTTTTATTTTCAAAGATCTTGGTATTCATGGAAGGGTGTAGTAACATTATAGGAGATTGGTATTGAGGAGGTTTGAAACAAATAAGACCTCACAGTCTTAAACCCTTTAGTGCCGGTCCCCTCTTATGGAATATTAAGTGTTCCAGAAAACTATAAATAATGTAATATTTATTTATAGTGAGTAATGTGACTCACTTCCTAACTATNTCATGTGCNGCGAGCCTCTCGGCCAGCGAGAAAGAACTACNCCACACAGGATTCTTCTCTGATCACACTTTATTGGAGCGCCTCTTGGTTGCAGCTGAGATGGAAGGAGAGGGGCTCCGGGGCAGCTAGGGCGGGGGATTATAAGCCTGGGAGAGCAGACGGGTCATGTCCTGATTGGATGATACCGAAGCGGCGGGCACGGGTAGCCGCGGGATAGGTTATAGAGCTCGTCAGGCCGGGCATGCACACTCTAGCATTGTCTAGAGGCGCGGGCAAGCCGTATATGGAGATGTTTATNCTNACGGCTGGCAGGAAGTCAGCGCCATCTTCTAATGGCGGCTCCCTGCAGTCATGGCCACCAGCTCAAATACCTCCCTCCCTTTTCTGTATTACAATGGAACAGCAGTTCTATGGTTGTTATATAGCCATTAGAAGTGGTAGTTGGGGCTGGAAAATAGCTTGGCAGTTAAGAGTGCCCGCTGCTCTTACAGAGGACCAGAGTTCAGATCCCAGCACCCACAAATGCTTGTAACTTCATCTCTAAAAGGATCCAATTTCCTTCTCTGGACTAGCAGGCACCAGTAAAGACACATTTGCTCACCTACACACAAAAGCTTTTTAAAAAATTGGTTTAAAGGTGAATATTTAAGAAAATTGAGTGTAAAATTTAGACAATACTTCTAATGTAATGTTGAATGAAACAACTGCACACCCCATATGTGTGTATGTAAAATAAGCATGCACAAAAACAAGGCCTAGGGGAGCAAGAGAAAGGAAAATTGTCAAAATTTTAAAACTCTCTTGGACTTCACTGACTCTGTATTGATAAATCAAAGAATTGAGAAAACTCGATCAACTCCATCCCCAAATACAGCCTTCCACAGGGTATGGGGACCACCAGCCAATGTTAACTCTCCTGAGAGATACATAATATAGGAAGGAAAGTATCAATAAAATGACACCAAGAAAATTCCATCCAACAGTAATTTTTGTTCAGTTTAATCCCATTATTGAACAAGACAGATTCATTGTTCTATGGTTGTTAAAGGTCCAGTCCACTCACTGTCTTGATTCTAGTTGTCAAAGTCCCTAGAACAAGGGATGTTTCCTGAATCTCTGAAAGGTTCTGATACCGGGACTGGGAGATGGTTCCACTGAGAAAACACCTGCTCTCGGAGCATAGGGAGCTGAGTTCAGATCCCTAGCACACAATAAGAAGCTGGGTGCAGAGGACCGTCTATAACCCTAGTCTGGGGGGGGGAGACTTCCACGTGGAGATAAGTGGCTCCCAAAACCTATTTGACAGCCAGTCTACTCAACTGGTGAGCTCCAGGTTCATTGAGAGACCCTGTCACAAAATATAAGGTTGTGAATGATTGAGAAAGACACCCAATGTCAATCTCTGGTCTCCAAAAGCACACACATATATGTGTATGCACGCTGCACATGCATGCACNCATGCGAGTGCGCACACACTTGCACGCACACACACATGCACATGCACACATACAAAGGGACACTACTGTGCAAACAAGGGCCAGCACACACACAAAATTCATACACACAAACACACACATACACAAACACACACTCAAACACAAACACCCATAGAGGTTCATACACACTCCCACTCCCACACAGATGCACACAAATGCAAAACACACACACACACACACACATACACACACACACACACACACACACACACACACACACAGAGCTCTGATGTGAAGGAGGCCCCTTAGGAAACCAGGGCACATGAAGTGTTGTAAGAGTGAAAGAGCGAAGTTAACCTCTTGAAATCCCAAGATAATCCTTAACTTCTTGAAATCCCAAGATAATCCCACTGTTTTATAATAGCTTGCTCCCGAAGAAAAGGATTCCAGAAGATTTTAGCCAAGAAGTAAATCCTAGTAGAGAAGAATAATTGATGCTTAGAAGTGTGATGATGTTTTCACAGATCTGGTCATGAGTTGACAATTGTTGCTCAAGGTGTGGCCCTTGAGGGAGTACATCTCATGGTCTAAGCTGCACTGTCACCATGCAGAGAGGCCACACACACTGAGAGTGGATTTTTTGTCTGTTTCTTTGTTTCATGTCTTAACAGTGTCTGGCACACGTAATTCCTGGATGAATCAATTTCCTGAACCCAATATATTATCACTGAATTGAAGTCCCCAGAGGCAGCTACCAAGAATGGACATTTTTAACAGGACCCCCAGTTGGCTCTAAGGTGTGATTATGAGAACTATTGCTCTCCCATGCCTGGGAACTGGCCAATACTTGCCCACCATTAACTGAATGGTTCCTGTGAATTCATCATAATATCCAGAAGCCTAGACACAGAAGAGGCACCTCATCTTGGCTTCTGCATAATGACGATGGCAATTGTCTCCTGGTGTGTTGATCTCCATTTCGCAGGTAGAGAAACTTGGACAAACACAGGTAGAATGATTAACGAAGAACCCAAGCCTTTGAGAAATGCCTTTCACTCTCTGAGCAGAAGGCGCCACATTCTTCCCCGACATTCTTATTTCCAACACTTTACATGGTGTTAGATCACTTTTCTATAATCACTCCATTCTCTTTTATGAGGCTTGAGGTTTAATTGGAGGTTCCAATAAGACGTTTTATGTGTTTAATGGATTTTGGATAATAACCAGAGACTGTCATGAAAGTCAGAAGGCCGGCTGACTTTTAATGAAGCTGCGTGGTGTGGGGGTAGCGAACGGATTTTTCAGAGAGACATCATCAGCCTCTACTGCAGTAGACACAAACATACTTAGGGAAAAATGAAGGTGTCTGGACTCTTCTGAACACCAGGTACTGTTGAGCATATGTGTCCAATCCCTGCTGCCATAGACATTGAACTTGTGGGGGTGGTCAGTTCAGTGCTGGGAAATGCTTAAATAATATCTCCCACTGGCCACTCTGGGGACCCTAGGGATGTGGCTCACACTTTCTCTGGTGCTCCCTCCTGGGTCCTCAGCCTGCATTGCTGTACCACAAACTATCACTTGCCCACTGACACAGTTTCTAACTCTTTTAATGGTGCCTCCTCCCTTCCTGTCTCCAAAATACACACTTACATCTTTTTAATGATTGCTCAAGGAATTTTTCTGCTTGGCACTGAAGGGAAAATGAGATTAACAAAAAGAGCAAGAAACAAGGGAATTAAACATGACGGGAAACCTTCCATGTATAGCTACATCCAAGCGATTTTACCAGAACATTTTAGCGTATATTGCTGGTTAGGCATTCCTTACTTTCCCAGCCCTCTTGGGAATATTTGGTAATTGCAGGCAGGCATTCTCACCACAGAGACATGTTAAACTTATATACTTGAAATACTGTGTAGTACATGTCTCAAGCATTAAGTCCTTGGCTTATACATGGCAATGGGCAATCCGTAAATGACTACTCCTAACCAAGGACCCTTTGCTCTTCCTGAGGTGAAAATGTGAAGCATGGATGATCTTTGCTCCCCATGCAGGCCACACAACCTGACAGTCCTGCCTTTTATTAAAATGTGAAGGGCACCAGTTCTCTCCTATGCTCTTTTCCTGAGACATATCCACCAGCGGTTTTCAAATATGACTGCATGAGACACAGCTAAGGTGCTCCTTAATAGTCTGGATTCCCCGTCCCCAGTCCTGTGAACTGATTCAGCTGAACTCAGGAGCCCCAGCTGTGATTGCAGCTGCAGCCATGTCTTATCCCTACTCTCCCTGAGGGCCACTTTCTGAGAAACTGAACTCTAGCCCTTCTCTGAAGAAGCACAGGTCTGTGCCCCATCTGCACTGTCCCCCCATCCCATCCCTTGGACTGCTCCCGCTGTCCAGGCTCACTTGAGTTCTCTGGGGTCAAGGTTTGGCCATTCAGGTGAAAGAGGCTACAAAGCCTTCCTCCCATGACTAGTAATGAGCACTGATATGTTCCTTCACTTCTCTGAGAAGGCCACATTTGTTTGTAAATGCATTGTTTAATTTGCTAGCAACATTGGCTTATGCTTTGGGGTTCCATTTCTATTTAATCTGTTTTTCTAGTCATCCCCACATTTGGATAGACGCCATAATCATCTGCAGAGCTTGCCAAACATGATGTTGAAACTTACCCCAGGCCTTCTCAGCCCAGATCCCTGAAGTCTATGTCAAGGGTCCTGTGACTCCACAGGGGATTCAGAAGCCACCAAACATTGGGCATCATTGTGTAAGCCAGTTGTCCTGAAACATTGAGATGAGTCTACGTCTCCTAGGGAGTGATTCCACTATGACACTGAGCTCNACGCCCAGAAATCCCACTTGGTAGATCTGGGAGCAGAGTGCTGTAAGAATGATGCTTTTGGACCAGGGTCCACGAGTGAAGAACTACTAACTAAGCCAACATCTGGGAGCAAGTTGTACTTATAGCCATGTGGTACCCATCACACCAAGCATNCAGTGCTCCTTCAAATAGCTTCTTCCCCCCACTAGGTAACTCTGTTTTAATGTTTTTAAGTGAAATAGAGTTATATTGCTTCTTCCTCCAGCCCTTTCCCCTCCATCCCCTCCCANTTTCTCTCCCTCAAACCTCTCCAANGCTTCCTTACTCTCAAGCTGATAGCCTCGTAAGCTTATTTTGTTAGATTTATTTTTATTTTTACTTATGTATATGAGTGCATGTCTATGTGTGCCTGTGCCATATGTGTACAGGTACATGCAAAGGCCAGAAGAGGGCATCAGTTTCCCCAGACCTGGAGTTGGAGGTGGTTGTAAACTGCCTGATCCCAGGTTAAAGCCAGAGATGGCTCTTGGGTCACAGATCACCAGCAGAAGGGCAGAAGTGGTAACCAGAGGCAACCTCTCCGGGTTCTTCGCACTCTCTTATCCTCATTCAGAGGTAGAGATGTTGAGGGGTATCACCAGAGAAGACTACTTGGACACAGGTTTAAGCCAATAGAAAGTCTTTATTCGCCAANCAGTGATGACATTGGGTGTTCAGCATCCCAGTGCAGTCCCGAGCCTTTCTCAGGGTGAGCTTTTAAGCACAAAACCACATCCTAGGTTGACACACTTCAGTTAACAAGAACAGTGTGCCAGAAGCAGAACTACAGAAGCCAAAAAGCAAAGTTAGTACATTTAGACACCTGCCCAGAACTATGGACTTCGATGGATTAGGTCTTTTGGCAGGTGGTGAGATTTATGCTGAGATTTACAGCCTGAATGGTAACAGCCATCATGGAGTCAATTGTGCTAAGGTCTGGGGGTCTGTTACAATAGAGTTGCCCTGTAACCTTGAAATGACATTGGCAGTAACAATAATGAAAGTGGAGCATTGCCCCTCACCNTTTGCCAATTATTTTACATGGCCCAGCTCAAGCTCAGCCTGTTGGGCTATTCTCGTTCCTACCTTTTTCTCAGGAACTTCTTCGAACTTAACTTCATAAATGCCACTCTTACCCCACCCCATAGAACTCCAAAAGCATTTCTAGGTGATGACAGTTTTACGGGTAAATTTAGAGGAAGGCAGAGATGAAGTGGTATCTCACAGACACAGCATAAGTTTGATATCCCTGCTTCTGCCAGGTCTTCATCAGTGTCTTCTTTCTTTTTGCTGTGTAGAATAATTTACAGATCTTCTTCCTCTGATTTATATCCTCCCATCCAGATCACTCCCAAGCCTTCATCTTCCCTCAGTCACAAAGGGGCCTTCTCCTCCTTAAAAATCAAGAGGAAGGNAATTNTGATGTTCCACCCTTCCTGTGTTAGCTTTCTGGTATTGCAATAAAACACCCGAGATAATTAGTTTGAAAGAAAAAAGATTCATTGTGCATTATGGTCTCACGGGCTTCTGTTCACAGTCATCTGGCCCTATCACTTGAAGCCTATCCCTGACCAGAGCACTGTGATTGTTCCTGTTTAGTGTCAGCTTGACAGAATCACCTGGGAGACTGGCCTCTGGGTATACCTGTGAGGGCATTTTTCTGGCTATGTTAAGGTGAGATGATCTGCCAAATGTGGTGGCACCATCCCCTGACTAGNACCTGGGCTGTGTGAATGGGAAAATAGCACTGAGCACCAGCATGCATTAACTTCCCTGTTTCCTGACTGTGGGTGTCATATGACCAGCTGCTTCAAGTTACTGCTGCCTTGACTTCCCTGCCATGATGGACTCTACCCTTTCTCCCTTACATAGCTTTTTTCAGANTATTTTATTTAGCAACAGGGAAACCAAGACAAACTCAGTGGTTTGAACATGTGATGGCTCGGAGTGGCTTACTTTATGGGACCAATAAACAGAGAGAAAGGACTCCAGACTCCTTTAAGGGCTCGTGCCCAGACGTCTAACTTTCTTTCACTACGTCTGTGCTTGCTGGATTTTTATCAACTTGACACAAGCTATCGTCATCNCAATTGAGAAAAATGTCTCCATGGGATCAGGCTGTGGACACGCCTGTAGAACATTTTCTTAATTGGTGATTTGTAGTTGGAATTTTTTCTTTGGGCCAACAAACAGCTCCTAAATAAAGACATGGAGACATTATTAATTATTAATACTTGGCTTTAGCATAGGTTTGTTCCTCTAGCTCTTTTAACTTAATTTAACTTTTTTTCTATTCATCTATGTTTTGCCTCAGGACTTTTTACCTTTCTTTCATTCTGTATGTCCTACTTTCCTGCTTCCTCTTTGTGTGTCTGGCACCTGGTGTCTCTCTGGCATCTCCCTTCTCCCCCCAACCCTGCCCCCCCCCAGCCTAAATTCCTCCTTCTACTTACTCTCTCTGCCAGAAGTCTCACCTGTACCTCCTCCCTTGCTATTGGCCATTCAGCTTTTTATTAGACCAACCAGATGCCTTCGGCAGGCAAGATAAAACATTAACACATCTTTACATAGTTAAACAAATGCAACACATCTTTGCATAGTTAAATGAATATTCCTCAACAGTGATTGATGAAGGAGGATCCAGTGGGTGGTACCACCCCTGGGCTGGTGGTCCTATATTCTATAAGAAAGCAGGCTGAGCAAGCCAGGAGGAGCAAGCCAGTAAGCAGCACCCACCTACGACTTCTACCTCCAAGTTCCTGCCCTGTTTGAGTTCCTGTCCTGACTTCCATTGATGATGAACAGTGATATGGAAGTATAAGCCAAATAAACCCTTTCCTCTCCAAATCACTTTGGTCATAGTGTTTCATCATAGCAATAGTAACCCTAACTAGGACAACATCCCATCTCCCAACACTTCCTCTACTTTCCAAAGGCCCTATGGGCTGGCAACCAAGACTTTAGCGTATGAGTTATGGGAAGACAGAATCCTACTGAGTCTCTTATACCCCCATGAGATTTCTCTCTGGCCTTGAATAACTTGAGTGATCCCCAAACCAGAAGGATCTAAGGCTTTTGGATGGAATAACAACAACAATAACAAAAATACTATTTTACACAGCAGCCTAAAGTTGTGCTTTGCATGCTAATGTGTGTTTAAACTTCAAGTTACCCTGAANTGTTCAGACACCAAACTCCTAATGTAATGACTGTGTGACAGCCCCTCTTCTCTTAGGCTCTCATGACTCAGGGCCTCCAGATGCCATCTGGCACCTCACTGGATGAGCGTAATTGTGCATGTGGGCTTAANCCCCCCCCATTTTCTTACATTTATGAACATAAAGACTCTGAGTTTACTAATAAAGACGAATCCTGGTTTCAGTGGGATCACTGTTGATGGCTGATTATCAGTATATTTCATGCAGGGATTGCTTCGTAAAGGAAGAAGGAATCCAGACATATTTGGAATTCGTTTTTCAGTTCTGCCCCTTCTGTCTTGAGACTTTACTGCTGGGTCCACGGCTCTGCCAGGAGAGGGAAACACTCTTTCCAGGGCGCTGAGGTTAACAGCTTCTTTCTCATCTCCTGGAAGTGTTAACCGGCTGGACCTTTGTTTAACAGTGTCTCTGAAGCTGTGTGCTCTGACAACTTGCTTGATGGATGGAGCTGTCAGCACGCCCCCAATGCAGATGGAGGAGGACATCGCCTCACCTATCAACTCTAAAAATCAGAGGAATAAAAATGAGTATGAGGCTAGGCCCAAGGAATCTTTTCTCATTTTAGTGTTCTTTAGATTATAATCTTCACAGTGTGCTCCATGAAAAAGAAGAAAAGACTTCGATGGTGCTTTGCTTTAAAGAATTAGCACTGATTTACTCTGTGAATGGCTGCTCATGAGCAAGACATCTAGAAAAATCAGCAGTACATGCACGAGCCTGTCCTCTGTGACGTGGGATGATAATTTTGGGCATGAGAAATGTGGTGTGGAGTGCAGTGAGGGAGATAGCAGGAGACATGCCAGCTCTACAAGGGAAGGAGTAAAGGAAAAGGAGAAGGCTCTAGCAGAGGGAGCCAGGAGAGGAGACAGCACAAGAGGATTTTCCTGGCTCCTGGACATTTCTTTTCAAATCCCCTGATTGTTTACCTTCCAGTTTCCTGGAGTGAGCAGTGATCCCCTTGATGCTAGGAACTCAGTTTTGTGTACCCAGGTTCTCAGGCCTACACTCATAACAGAAACCCAGTGTATGACTTATGAATGAATGGATGGATGGATGGATGGATGGATGGATGGATGGATGGATGGATGGATGGATGAATTCAGGCACATTAGCAGGATAAGTACAGCAACTCTTCCTGAGGAAAGTACTGCACAGCCTGGTGAGAATGTTGTAGAAAATTGACCCAGATTATGATATGTAAAGGGGCATCGTGTGGANGTAAACTTCAGGAATAATCACGGGATTTTGATGGGCGTGGTAGCACATGCCTGTAATCTTAGCACTCAGGAGATGATGGATTCCAGACCAGCCTGGGTTACATAGCAAGACCCTGACTCACTCACTCACTCACTCACTCACTCACTCACTCACTCACTCAATCAATCAATAAAGTATGGGATATCAAATCTCATTCTCAAACAAGAAAACAAAGTTGTTACACTTTGAACTGAGGAGCTGGGGTGTGTTTTCAGAGTTCTTTCCTGGGAAGG
>LZPO01108110.1:2422-24049 GCA_001675575.1 Neotoma lepida | reverse complement strand
GTCTTATTTAACTCACATATTGACTCCTAGAAGGGTGGCCATATTGAGGAGCTTCACAGTAATGAGTCTCAGTTGTTTTCCATAAAGGAGTTGACAGTGGTTAAGGAGTGTGTCTACTATGAGCTTCATGACCTTGGAGACATTCCTTCATCGGTAAAACACTATGAACTACACAATGCAAGAATAAGGACATCAGCAATAAGAATGGATGCTGAACCAATGGCAACAAACACCGAATGTCAACCATTGTCCTGGCTAAGCACCATGGTGTAGGCCCAGGTGTGTTTATGTGATTAGGTAATTATTACATATGTGCCTTATGTAATTCTTGCAATCATTCTGTGAGATAAGCATTGTTCTTTCTACATTTAACAAGCAAAGAAAATGAAGTTGAGAGTGGTTAAGCAACTCGTCAGAAGGGTCCATGCTGCTATCAGAAGCCACAAAATAAATATGAAGCCTCTTATTTAAAACTGAATATCTCTCTCAGGAGAATGGTAGCAGACCATGAAACCAAGTATGTGATCCTGCTAAGCATGGGATCCTTCTAGGCAGGGAGGCATCAGACTGTGAAGGCTGTAAGGCCAGCTCTGATGTGCTTCCAAGATATCAGAGTGTGTTGGAAAGAGCCAACATGAAGGGAAGCCTGGGCGAAGGGGAAATATCAGACAAGTATGTGCCCCTCTGGTGCTCCATAAACACCAGGGAAATGGAGTCCTGGCATTTACTGAGTAAAATCAAGAAGTTGAGAAGTGGAGAGAAGAAANGCCCACCCAGGCATGACTTGTTGCTNTAAGGAATGTACACCGTGATGTGGTTTATTGANCTGGTCTGAGTTCTGCCCGATTCCAGAGAGTCTAATTATGGTCTGGACTAAAGAATGGCAATGACCTTTATATATCACACTTNCATTAGTCTCAAGTCAGCTGCTTCTAGAAACTGTGTTTTAACAGAAACAAATGCATCCCAATTACTGGCCACGTTAGCTAATATTTTGGAAAAACTTGCTCAGCAGGATGCTTCATTTCAGCTTTGCTCAAGTAAGAAAAGAAAGAGCNGGCAGGGAAAGGGTGTGTGTTGAGCTGTGCACTATCCTTGCCTTCNGTGCCCTGCTCTGGGCACCCTCTCTGAGCTTGCTAAGGAGTGAGTTTCCCTGGGCTGCAGAGAAGTCTACCTAGGGAGCAAGGTGCTCTCACACTGAGTATGTGCTCCCCATTTTGGTGTGTATCTGGGATTATTCTCACACACTTCAAAAATAGCATCTTTGAAAGATGCAAGCTGAGGCTCCCAAGGGATGCCTCCTGAACCACTGCACTGCTTTTGTAAATGGAATTTTCCTCAGTTCTATGGGAGGTGAATTAACAAATCTATAAGTGCTCATTTGGCAGTTACTACATTTCCTTTAACAGGAGTTAGCATGAATGACAGTGGGATCCATCATGGAGAAGAAAGGTTTCCAGGGCCTCCCAGAATGAGGTCCCTCAGGCCCCAGGGCTGATGCAATGGAAAGCACCCTTGACATATTTACTATTCTGGGAACTCTCACAAGTACCAAGGGACAGTAAAGAATACAAAAGGGGTTANTCTAAGATCACAGGAGGCTTGGAGTGTGAGATGGCTAAAAATGGGCACCTTGATCCATTACTCACAGGACATCTGGTTTAAGCCCTCAGATGCTCAAGAGTCATATTTTCTGTCAAAGAAATATTAGCCCCAAAGATGTTTCTTGTTTAAGCCAGGATGGTGGGTATGGCCAAAAGGAAATGTCTCACTAGATTAGGTTATGACCTTTCCATTTTGAGTAAAAAAAAAAATTTAACTCAGAAACATAGGTAATTACTTGGAAATAGGTCAGCTACAAGAATAGTTCCCNAGGCCTGTGAACAGATATTTGATGGGAATCCTGCCCTGATGGCATCCATGAAGGCTGTGTCGGACATGCTGGCAACAGGGTATGTGCAGAGTCCGATAGGTGGTGTCCATAGGATACCGATCCTGCCTTCTTCCTTTTAGTAACACAACTAGGAATATGGCTATCGGCTAGGAGATCCTACAAGGGAGTCAGGAAACTTCATTTTAAATAAAAGTTTTTTATATAATGAATTTAAGAAAGAAATCATCCTTTAAAAATGTGTACTCCCAAGCAACTTACTGTTAATTTGCAACTGTATATCCAACAATGCAATCATTTTTAGAACATTTTTATTACCTTGTGCCATCATGGTTACTCCCTAGTTCCTTTCAAGCCTACCTAAATCCTAGGCAACTAAAAAGTCACTTTCTTTCATTACAGATCCCCCTGGTCTGGTCATTTCATGTTAATGGAATCTTACAAAATGTGGTCCTTTGTAACTGGCTTCATTGTCTTAGCACAATGTCCTCACGGCCTATTTACATTATAGCATCAGTCATTTGTCATTTGTTTTTATAGCTGAATAATAGCATATTGTAAGGCTATACATTTTTAATTTATTCACTAATAAGTTGCTAGCCTAGACACTTAAATTGTTTCAAACATTTGGCTCTTATGAATAATGAATGCTGTGATGAGCACGTGTTTTCATTTCTCTTGAGTATTTATGTTCATATTTACATATATAACTATATAAATGTAGCTAAGAGAAGAGTTGTGAGGACATATGGAAACTCTAGCTTTAATGCTGAAGAAATTGCAAACTGTTTTGCAAAGTACTTGGCATCCTTTTAAATCCTCCATTCTCCTACATCCTTATCGATGCTTGTTATCATCTGTCTCGTTGGTGATAGCCATCTTATGGAAATGGCACATCTTTGTGGATTTGATAGTGTCTTGGTTAGGCTCTCTACTGCTGTGATGAAACACCATGACCAAAAGCAAGTGCAGAAGGAAAGGGTTTCTTTTGCTTACACTTCCTCATCTGTTCATCATTGAAGGAACTCAAACAAAGCAGGAACCTGGAGGCAGGAGCTGATGCAGAGGCCATGGAGGGTGCTGCTTACTGGCTTGCTCCTCATAGCTTTCTCAGTCTGTTTTGTTATAGAACTCTGGACCATCAGCTGAGGGGTGGCCTCACCCACAATGGGCTAGGCCCTCCAACATCAGTCACTAATTAAGAAAACGGTCCATAGGCTTGCTTACAGCCCGATCTTACGGATGTATTTTCTCAATTGAAGTTTTCTTCTCTCAGATGACTCTAGTGTGTNTCAGGTTGACTGCATGCCCTTTATGACTAAAGATATAGTCTATTTTCATTTGTTTATAGGCCATCTATATGTCTTATTTGGTAAAATGTCTTAGTTACTGGGCATTTGTGTAGGTTTCAAATAGAAGGNATTTGATGCCTTCCACATTTTGCTTTCTTTACCAAGGTTATTGGGGTTACGCTGGATCCCTTACAATTTCACATGCATTTTACAATCTGATTTTTAAACTCCATGCATATTCAGCTAGGATCGTGATAACTGCTGAAACACGGGTCACACTAGGCAATGCTGTCATCTGAACAATATTACCATCCAGTCTATGAACACGGGACATTTTCCTGTTAAACTTTAAATGTATTTTATATTTGGTACAGTTTATAGCATAACTTTTGTACTTGTTAAATGTCTTCCTAAATATTTTTTATGCTATCNTAATGAAATTGTTGCTTTCACTTTCAGATTGTTCATTGCAAGTCTACAGAAATACTGATTCTTATATATTATCTATCTATCAACCTGGTAGAGCTCATTTCTTAGTTCTAGCAGTTTTTAGAAGATTCCTTAAGATTTCTTATATCTAAGATCTGTAAAAGTTGTTTCTTCCTCTCTAACCTGTCTCTTACTTCTTTTTATTGTGTGATTGCCTCAGCTGACATTGCCACACAGTATTGGACAGAAGTGCCAAAATGATACNGTTTGGGCTTGTTCCTAATGCCAGAGGGACTGTGTTAAGTCTTTTACCATTAAGTATATAATTAGCTGGACTTTTTATCATAATGTTTTTTGTGGAGGAAGCTGCCTTCTATTGCAAGTTTGTTAAGTACTTTGTCATGAAAGACTATTGGTCCTAGTATACTATATTAATTTGTTGTCAATTATTAAACCAACCTTGTATTCCTTAAGTAAACTCCACTTAACCATAGCATAGTATATTTTATATTACTGGATTTTTGTTAGTGTTTTGATGAGGATGTCTGCACCTATATATTCTAAGGGGGAGTCTGTCTTTGTTATGTCTTTGTCTGATTGTGGTATGAAGTAGTACTGGCCTTACAGAACAGCTTGTGAAGTATTCCTTTATCTTCTACTGTTTTAAAGAGTCTGTAAATGATTGGTATCAGTTACTCCTTAAACATTTGATGAAAATTGCTAATGAATCCATCACAGATTGGGTTTTTTTTATTTTTACTTGTAGGAAACTTTTGAAAAATTGATATGGTATTCAATTTCTTCTCTATTCAGTTTTGGTAGTTTGTTCTCTATAAGCCTGTCATCTTTTTAAGTCCTATAATTTTTGGGTACACAATTCTTCAGTTATAAGTTTGATTCTTAATGTCTCTTTTATTCTTGATTTTAATCACTTGAGTTTTATGTCTTTGGTCAATCTAAGCTTAAATTTTGCCAATTTTGCTGATTTTTTTCCTCCAAATATATTTTCTACTTTTCCCTATTTTTCTCATCTTCAATTTCATTGATTTCTACTCCAATCCTCTCTTTAGCTTACTATAAACCTAGCTTGCTTTTCTTTTTCTGTTTCATTTTTCAAAGCTTTCTTTTATAATATGGGGATTTGCAGCAGTAGCTTTTGTCTAGAACTGCCTAAGTGGTGCTGTAATCTTAATGTTCGAGTCTTCCTCAGATTCATGTGTTGACATCTTAACTCCCCACGTGATCATGTTGTATGTAAGTCCATTTCAAGGTGAGTATATTTGAAGGCACATGCCTCAGGACTGGGATTAGTCTTTATAAAAGAGATCTCAGGGCTAGGGAGATGGCTTGATGGGTAACATAGTTTTCACACAAGCATGAGGACCTGAGTTCAAATTCATAAAGCAGACATAGTAGTATGTGTCCATAATCTCAGTGCTCCTCCAGTAAGGACAGGAGGCTGCTTAGAAACTTGCAGATAGCCAGGCAGTGGTGGCGCACGCCTTTAATTAGAAGGCAGAGGCAGGCAGATCTCTGTGAGTTCAAGGCGAGCCTTGTCTACACATCGAATTCCAGGACAGACTCCAAAGCTACATAGAGAAACCCTGTGCCAAAAAACCAAAAAAGAAAAAAAAAGAAAGAAAGAAAAAAGGAAGGAAGGGAGAAAGAAAGGAAGGAAGGAAGGAAGAAACTTGCAGATCTGTTATCCTGGTGGGCATAGCAAAACAGCAAAACAGAGACGCTGCCTCAAACGAGGTGGAAGGTGAGGGGTAACACCAGAGGTTGTCCTTTGACCTTCACACATTCTGTGGCATATGTGTGTGCATGCACACATGCAGCTACCAGAAAGCTGGTTCATCACCCCACACACATCCAAAGATAAGACAAGAAGTTGTATGCAAGAAGTTGTATTGTCTTTGAGACAGAAAACAGGCCTCCACCAGACACTGTAACTGCCAATGCCTTCTCACGAGTTTCAAGAATTCAGAACAATGAGAAATAAGTTTCTGCTGTTAAAAAGCCACTCAGCTTATGACATTTTTATAACCCTCCAAATGGATGAAGCCAAGCAGCATCCCATACATTTGGCATGCTGTGTTCACCTTTATTTNGTCACAGAGTATTACAGTGCTTACCTTCTGTTTTCTTTTTTAATCCATTGACTCTTTAGGAGTGTGCCATTAACTTCCACATTATGAATTCCCAAAATATCCTTCTATTATTGATATATAATTTATTCCACTGTGCATAAAAAGGCATTGCATGATATTAATCCTTCTGAATTCCTTTAAACTTTTTACAGCTAACACGCATTCTGTGTGCAGTTAAAAGCAATGTGCATTGGGTTTTGTCCTTTTGGGGAGTATCCTACAGATGTCTTGGGGTTTAGTTTTTCTGTAGTGTTGGAGTCATCTCAGCAGAAGAACATATCCTTTATCTGCAGTAGCTTCCTTCAAGTCTGTCTTAGAAGCAGTTCAGTGTGTTTAGGTTGCTGTTCGAATAGTCTGTCTTCCCTTCATTTTACACTATTTATCTTTGACTTGAAAGTATGTCTTTAGGCTTTAGCTGAAGCCCATCTATCCTCTCCACCGTCTGCTTGTTTTAACAGCTGTGATTGTTGTGTGTTCATTTTCAAGGCTACTTGTAGACCTCTGCAGAAGGGGACAGGAAGAGGCAAGATAAAATGGTGCAGTTTGCTAGAGTTATCAAGCTCTCTTGAGTTCCTTGAATCGGTGTTTTGCAGGTAGCTGCACATATTTGATTAATTACCAGAGTTCTGAAAAGGTTATTTTAATGATTTTATCAGTGCTTTGACTGCTTTTATGGAAGATAGTTTATCTGAAGGTCCTTACTGCATCATGGGGAATATTTACCTGGAATCTAAACATTAACAAGACCCCAGAGTATTTCTAGGTATATGTAAGTTTGGGAAATCCTGTGTGTCATTTTCTCTACATTTTTCACATCCCTTCACGGAGGTTATCAAATGACTATGAAGTTTCATATCTAATTGTAATTACATAGTGCTTAATATGTAAAGTTTGTATTTTAAACATTCTATAATGTTCAAAAACTCAGACCTCTATCTTAATGCCCAGTTCTGAGAATGTTTACATGAGCCTTGACATTTTTACTTGCTTGTCACTCACTAATCTGACTGAAAGTTTAGCCTTGTTCTTGTGTGCTCAAGTCCCCTCACCACACATAGGCATTGCTGGCTACATGACCTGAAAACAACGTGTTACAGTTCCCAATAGGAAATGTCCCCCATAGGCTCATGTATTTGAATGCTTGGTCCCCAGATGATGGTGCTGTTTGGGCAGGTTATGGAACCTGTAGGATGTGGACCTTCCTGGAAGAGGTAGATCACTGTGAATGGGCTTTGAGACTTTAAAGCTTGGCCACACTTGCTGTTCTTTCTGATTCTGGACTGCTGATGCAATGTGACAAATTGGCCCCATCCTCCTACCATCATGCCTTCCCCACCAAGACAGAGTCTCTTCCTCTAGAACTGTAAGCCACCTCCCTGTCCCACCCCTCCAAAAACTTTCTTCTCTAAGTTGCTCCTGTCTGGTCTTCTGTCACAGCAACAGAAACAGTATGTGTCACTCCTCAGTATCACAGGATGTTGGTTCTAAGACCCCATACAGGTGCCAAACAAAGTAGTGTAGCATGGCGTGTAACTAACTAGTGGACATCCTCCCCTATACTTTAAACACCAATAGGTGACTCACCCTACCTAATGCAATGCAGATGCTGTGCAACTCATTACACTTGTTTACCCAGAAAGGTGTGTAGCGCCTCAGTACAGGTGGTTTTCCCACTTATTTTCAGTCTGTGGTGGGTGAATCCATGTGTGTGGAAACTGCAGATACAGAGGGTCCACTGTGCTGCCTCCACTGGCCTGAGAGCAGTCTGTTTTCTGTGACAAAGTATTCAGAACCGCCTCTTCTGGAGTCTTCTTAATTTCCTCCCAAAGCTGTTGTGTTTCAAAAGAGGGATCATAAAGGGAAGAACATGCCCATGGTGGGGGGTGCTGCTGACCTGGGTGATTTGGGGTGTAATGTGGAATGAGCATGGTCGGGTCTCTCCCTCCCTTGTCCTGGCTGATCCGACATTTCCTCTCCTTCCTGCACTTCGTTGTCTTGCATACTAAGGATTTAATGGTTAGCCAATGCATAGGACTTGGTGCTTTTCAGAGAAATTTGGACTCAAATGTGTGTTCTCCTGGTCCTGCCCACCTTTTCTATCATGAAACTTTCAACCCTGCCTATCCTTATATTCTGAACATTTCAGGATTTAGTGTTCATATCCACCCTTATGTCCTAAAACCTTGCCATTAGGCAAAAGCAATTTCCCCCCTAGCTGAAAAACTATGCTTTTGAAAAGAAAAAAAAAAAGCTGCTCTGTGTCAACTATTAATTTTGCTGAAGCTTTCAAAAATAGCAAAATAAAATGTAAATCAATATCTGCACAAGAAGGAAAAGAAGTTAGAAAGTAGCTATTCTGGGCAAAAAGACGGGGGGGCATTGCTTTGGCTGGAAAGCATCGGCTTGGATTTAACATATCGATTAAGCATAACTCAGTGCCTTCCGCTGGTAAGAATCAAAGCATGAGGCTAAACACTAAATTAGCTCTGTGCCTGTACCTCACAGCAGAGCAAAAATGAGGCAGCTCTTTTCTCCCCTTATCCCATAGCGGCTCCAAGCCTGCCAGGAAAAAAAAATTCAAAGCAAGGGAAAATATGCTTCCTGGTGTTTGAGGGAGGAAGACACAGTTAAAATTTGATTCATGCTTTAATCGTTCTCTAAGCTTCATTATTCCAAGTCCTGGTATGAAAGACAGTCTGATCCTAGACTTGTTAATTCATGGACGGCAGCAACAGATGCGGTGCTTTCTATCCACAACCAGATCCTCTAGCCCATTCATCTGCTTCCGTTTTCATTTTCCTGTCATTGATTTATTAATGATGTCTTACTTATCTGTGGCTCTCTGACGGGGTGGGCTTCCTATGGCACTGTCTCAAGAAAGATGGTCCACCCCCTCCCCCAGCATCAAAAACCCAGCCATCCTCCTTCTCCAGTGTTCTTTGTCAACATTCCAGAGATTAGAGACTTTAATCATTTAGTAACTGAAATAACCTCCATGGCTTGTGGAGTTTATGGCCAATTTGTCTTCAGCACGCAATATTCAACTGCTTTCCCTTGCTAAGGAATGGGCTATGGCTCTTGGTGCTGCTCCTTTGCTCTGTGGGCAGTAAGTGAGTTGGCTGCAGGCCCAATACAAATTCTAGGTGGCTGCAGGCAGACAGCTCAGGACCAGGAAAGCATGGCTCAGCATGGCTCAGCACAGCCCTGAGAACACAGGTATGTATAGCATGTGGCTATTAACAGTTGAGTTGTTCAGAGAGTCAGTGGGGTGCTTTTAGCATCAAATAGCAAAGAAGGGGAGATGGAGAGAGGAAAATTGAAGGTCCGGAACAATTTGCAGAACCATCATGGAGGTTGTCCATATCTAAGAGCCCCACTTTGTAGTTCCTTGTTGTTAGGTTCCCAAAGCTCCCCACATGTTAGCAGGTGGTTGGAATGATGGATATCATGACTCTCTCTCCTGTTTCTCTTGGAGGGCTCAAGCACTCACTCCCCCATCTTCCCAAAGCTAACAGCTTTAAGTCCTTGTCTGGGATTGGCTCTGGGCTAAAGAGGAATAGTTACCTTGCCAGGTTCACATACTTTCTTCCAAGGGCAGCCTTTATTAGGTGGCCATTGGATGACTGGTNGTCTCCTTTCAACTTGAGATTCCCCACGCACAGGGCCATGCTATCCCCAGAGCTACCTGTGGGGTTAGATAAGTATTTTCCACAGCCCAGTCAAAGTTCATTATTCCCTCTGCCTGGTTGTTTCTCCTTTGACTCTGAGATCGATGCCAAGAGTACCCTCACCTCCCAACAAGCCCTCTGTGGGTAAATCTTTATCTCAGAGTGAGCTTCCTCTGGAAGCAGACGCTTAACCATAGCAAGTGATAAATCACAAACAACACACTGCTGGCGAAAGCCAGAAGCTTTACTTCACAGCAGAGATGTAGCTCCCAGCCAACAGGCAGAAAAACTGAGCAACAGGCCAAAGGCAGACTTCTAGAGTGGAGAGAACTCAGAGAAAATTGCTTCCTCAACCTGACATGTCTTCCAGNGCTAGGAAAGGAACCTTGCTGGGTTAGGGATATCTGAGTGGATGGGCTTCATTCCAGATAGATGCCCCTGGGCCCACAGTTAGGACTCTTTCTTTCCTTCCTGGTAACAGCTAGCTCTTTTCTCTTGGCTGAGGTGTTGTAAAGGCTTCTGCCTTATGAGTTAGCACATGCTTTCTCCCCCAAATCCACTCACAACTCCCCTCCTGATCAACAGATAAAAGAGGAGAATTGTATCACAGTGTAAGATGGTTGGAAGAGTGCTGGGTCTACTTAAAGAAGAAATGGCTGTTCTCTGAAAGAACTACAGCCCTTAGCTAACCTATATTGTTGCATGAATCCTAATTGATCTTATAATAAAAACCCGGAGCCAGATATTGGGGTAAATGCTGAAAGATCAGAAAGACAAAGGAATAAACCATAGCTGCTTCTCACCTTGCCAACTCCTCACCCTCAAGGGGGAGATCCTGTCTCCATGAATCCTCAGACTGAATGCCTCTGAGCTCCTGTCTCCTCCCACCTTATTTTCCTTTCTCCACCCAACCATATCACTTCCTGTCTCCGCCTCCCTAGTACTGGGATTAAAGGCATGTGACTCTTAAATACTGGGATTAAATGTGTGAGCCATCACTGCCTGGCTCTGTTTCTCTTTTAGAATGGATTAATCTTGTGTAGCCCAGGGTGGCCTTGACCTCACAGAGATCCATCTGTCTCTGCCTCTCGAGTGCTAGGATTAAAGGTGTGTGCCACCACTGCCTGGCCTCTATGGCTAACTCTGTGGCTGGCTCTGCCCTCTGATCTTCAGACAAGCTTTATTTGTTAAAGCATACACAAAATATTACCACACTATATTAGCAAACCTAGGATGTCACATCTAGGACTATCCCCAGAGAGTACTGACCAATGGGTATGGAAAGTAAGACCTGGACAAGGGAGAGTCCATCATTTCATGATACATACACAAGGACCTTAGGACAGCACTCGAAAACCCTTCTAGAATCACTTGAAGCAATCAATAGCTCACACTATGTTAAGTGGAAATGCTAGTAGGTGAGACCAAAGGAGCAAGGGATGATAGAGTGGATGAGCCTGTGAGGCCACAAGGCCTGAAATANNCTGCCTCCAGAACTCTGGCACTCATAAACTGGGAACAGGAAAATACTAAATGTTTCAGGAACTGTTGGGTGCAGAGGCTGAGTTGATGCTAATACCTAGGGTGCAGTGGTGTTATCTAAGCCTCCTGTCAGAGGGTGAGTACACAGAGACCAGGAAATAAGTGAAATCTAATCAGGTCCAACTCTGTGTGTTCACTGAGTACATAGACCCACCAAGTGGTCTCTTTTTAGACATAGAATATATCATTGGAACAGACATAAGTGCTAATTGGCAAGACAGCCATGCGCATTCCTTACCTATGAAGCCATCTTTGCATAGAAGGCTGTATGGAAAATGACCTGCCTCTCTCTGCACTGGCCAAGACAGAAACAAAGCAAAACACTCTACAACTATTATTCAAGGTTCTCCAGAGAGATAGACCAATCCTATATACATGTAGACGTAGGGGAGGGGATTGGTTAGGGGAAAAGGCTTATGAGATAATAAAGGCTGGGAAGTCCTGGGATAGGCAAGCTGGAGAGCCAGGAAAGCCAGTAGCATGGATCAGGTCAAGTTTGAAGAACTAAGATCCAAGGATGTGGGTAAACTCTCAACTCTAAAGCTGAAGGCTGAGAAGTAACCAGAATGTCACTGGTACACATACCAGAATACAAAGGCCAAAGATCTAGACTTTTAATGTTTAGGAGGAAGAGGGTAGTGAAGGGGCAGTAGCCTACTCGAGCATGTGGGGGCGGGGCCTACGGAGCCACGTGCCAGTAAAGATGGCGCCGAGAGGAGGCAAGGAGGGAGGAACCCAAGTTGTTTACAAAAAAGTATGATTGGAGCTTCAGGTCAGGAGAGATGACGTCAACACATGATCCCCCTCGTGGACAGCATTCTAGGTAATGTAGACCAGGCACNTGACTGGTTGACCTTTAAGCTGATTGGCCAGACAGGATACCCCACCCCACCCCAGCCTTGTGATTTATGCNTTAAAAGAGCTTACTAATTCCTAAATTAAACGANTTCCTGTTTGACATGACTCCCTGCTACGTCTGATTGTCTCCCGAAAGGAGACACTTATCCTACTTGGTTCCAGGTTGTCCCTTCTTGGGAGACCTAAGTTCTCCTTGGGGCAGGATCCCACAAGCGTGTGGCTCTAGCAGGCCTTGCCCTTCTCCTCCATTCCCTCTGCCTTGTTAAAAACCATTAGATAACATTCCTAAAGTTACCCCCCCAACAAGGTCTATTCCCTTATTTGGCCACTTCCTCCTCCTGAGGCTNACTATCAAGGTCCAGCTATCAAAGTATTGAANTCCAGCAACCAAAAGCCCCCTTTGGTTCACCAAATTAACATGTCCAATTAAATTTAAACACCGCATCCTAACGTGGCATTCCCCTTTTACCTTTATAAACCATCATTTTCCTANGGGCCACATCTGATTTTCTATCTAAAGGCAGTCCTTTGTACCTCCGGAACAAATATCTCTGCCCTCTTCCCCTTGTGTCCTTCCCCTTCTTCCTTGTCCTCTATCTCCTATCTTTGTCTCTTATTGCCTGTCTCTGTCCCTCTGGNGCAAATAAATCTCCTTTGTGCTGAGAACTTGGTCTGAGGGGTCCTGAGTCAATACTTCTCCTTTCAGGTAGAAAATTCACATTTACTCTCCTTTGTATCTGGTCCCCTCTCATTGTATTCAGGTCGATGATTCAAATACCAACCATTAGAGTAGTACAGGGAAGGGAAACCATAATCAGGATATATTATGTGATTTTTAAAAAACACCTATTTTCAATAGAAAGACAAAAAACAAACAGCAATCATGTTTAGTCAGCTTTCTACTGTGATGGCAAAATACCTGAGATACCAGCTCACAAGGAGAAAAGATTGTTTTTTTGTTCATAGTTTCAGCCTTACCACCCTGGGCTCTGTGGTGAAGAGGTCTTGGTTCTCAGTGGGGAATGTACCCACCACAAGACAAGCATCCCACTCAACCTTAGCTGTGACTTCCACTGAGACTTGCACGCTTCCCATGCCATGCAGTCAGCATGTAAGGAGGGCAGTAACAGATCCTGGTCAGCAGNAACAAAGATGGCTGCTATCACAACCAGGGGCAGGCAAGCATGTGTGTGGTACCCTGGTGATCTGCTTAGATGCTGCCTGACTCTACTGCCTAACTTGAAGCAGTATTTGTGGCTGAAGAAGGCCATGACAGGTAGCTATTCAGGAATGGGCTATGAGTACCATCAGGTAAAGCAGCTCTACCAGTCAAGCTGCTAGTTAGAATACAGGACTCTAGAAAAGGAGAAGAGGAGGGTAAATGCCAGATATACCCCAAGACTAGCCTCAGTGACAAGTAGTTTATATCACTCACTTTTGTGTTAAAGCTGAGTGGAGTCACATGCCTGCAATTCCAGTACTCAAGAGATAGAATGCAGGAAAATTGCCTCCACTCTGAGGCCAGCCTCATTTATGTTGTGAGTTCTAGGCCAGTCTCCCAGGAAAAACAGGGTCTTCAGTGTTTTGAGAAGCTACTCCCAGAATATGGTCTATGAGATAGAGGATCATAAGAGTATATAATGGTTGGGTTTTGTCAGCTGGACACAAACCTAGACCTATCTGGGAAGGGGGAATCTCAATTGTTTAGATGCTTCAATAAGATTGACCTGTGGAAAAGCGTGGGGGCATTCTCTTGATTAATGATTGACCATAGATGGCCTAGACCATTGTAGGTGGTGCTACCCCCGGGCAGGTGGTCCTGAGTTGTATAAGAAAGCAAACTGAGCAAGGAATGGGGAAGAAGCCAGTAAGAAGGGTTGTGGAATATTAACTTAAGATGTGTTACATTCATTTATGCTGTGGAACATTTGTTTAATGATGCCAAGATGTGTTGTATTCTTTTATGTTCCATTTATTTAACTCTGTAAAGTTGTGTTACTTTGCCTGTCTAAAACACCTGATTATCTAATAAAAAGCTGAATGGCCAGTAGCTAGCCTAGGCCGGAGAGAGAAACAGGTGAGGCTGGCAGGCAGAGAAAATAAATAAGAGGAGAGAAGAGGAGGACACCAGGGGCTGGCCACCCAGTCACACAACTANCCATGAAAGAAGGAAAGAAAGGAATATAGACTAGAGAAAGGTAAAAGCCCAGAGGCAAAAGGTAGATGGGATAATTTAAGATAANAAAAGCTGGCTAGAAAAAAGCCAAGCTAAGGTTGTGAGTTCATAAGTAAGAACAAATCTCCATGTGTTTATTTGGGAGATGGGTGGTGGGCTCCCCAAAGAACAAAGAGTAAGAGCAAAAAAATAACCAACTACAAAGAAGTGCCCTTCTGTGGCCTGCATCAATTCCTACTTCCAAGTCTGACAATGACTTCCCTCAGTGATAGTGTGACCTGATAGTTGTAAGGTAAAATAAACCCTTCCCTCTCCAAGTTGCTTTTGATCAGTATTTTGTCACCACAATGACAAGAGTACCAGGGGGGACTGCAGAGAGCACAATAGTGCACCCTTAGATCACCTCCTCTAAACCTAAAGTCCCCACTTTCCCTGCATTGGAGTCCATCTGGTCACATCTCTGACTCTCTCCAGAGCTTTCCTCCTTAGACCAAGGCCCTTTCCCGACTCCTTGGCAGTTCCTACTCAATGTTTGACTATGCAGGAGTATTAAGATTCATCTCCCTCACCCACCCACCTTAACTCAGGGCCACTCTCTGCTGCCAGCACCCTGTCAGGACTCTCTTTGGGCTGAGCTATGACTTTCCTTATGACTAAGTTTCTTTCACAGCTCTGTCTGATCTACTTCTCTCCTCCATGGGTGAGACCCCCTCACACAGCCCAGATCACCTGCAAAGACTGATCTCCAGCTTAGATTTTCCTGGAGACAATAGCCACACACATGCTCACACCTGTAAGGTTTATTTATGAAGCTTCCTATGCTTTTAGTTTGATAAGCAGGTTAATGAAAGCTAAGCCAATTGGGAAATGGAGAAAAGGAAGAGAACCAATGTTTGGCTTGCACCTTAATAATTCTGTGATCGAGTCTTGTACGGACCATGGGCCCTGCCTATCCTTCAACTCCAAGATTAGTGTTGGTCCTAACATGTCCCTTGGGACACTTATGCCCTGACAATAAATTATCTGGTTCTGTAATGACAGTCTTCTTTCTCCTGGTTATCCCTATCTCCTGGCATGTCATAGATCTCTGTATTAGGGAGTGGGAGGGTGGAGCAGAAAGGACAACCCAGGAAAGAGGAAAAATAACGCAGACATTGCTACTCAGCCACAACATTCCTAAAGTGCAGGCTCTATGCAAATGTCCTTCCACCATCCTCCTGAGTCCATTTAGCAAAAACCTCCAAAGAAATTCCCTTGAAGACTTCCTCTCACTTCATAAATTAAAATGTACAATTAGCCCTCTGGGTTTAGAACTGCATCAGGTATGAACCTCAAAGGCCTCTAACATGAACCAAAATGCCTTCTCCGCACCCCAGTGACACCCCTCTGCCCTCAGATCCACAGCATGCACCCCTGCTCTGAACCCAGATCCTAGTGCAATGCCATGCCAGTCTCCCTATGGTGCTATGTACTGTTACCGAACCACCACTGGCTTTCTATGGTTGCGATAAAGACTATGATCAAAACCAACTTGAGGAACTCAGGTCCCATTCCACCATTAAGGAAAGTCAGAGCAGGAACCTGGAGACAGGAACTACAGCAGAGCCCATAGACTCTAGGGAGTAGAGGAGTTCTGCTTACTGCCTTGCTCCTCATGGCTTGCTCAGTTTGCTTTCTTATACAACTCAGAACCACCTGCCTAGGGATGGCACCACCCACAGCGGGCTGGGCCCTCCCTCATCAATCATTAATAAAGAAAATGCTGCATAGGCTTGCCTGTAGGTCAATCTGATGAAGGCATTTTCTCAATTGTGGTCCTCTTCTCTAATGNCTCTGAAGTAAAAAAACTAACCAGTACAGCCACATTCCCCTCCCCTCTCCCCTAGCTTGAAGATCTTCTGCTTCCACTCATATCAGTTTCCTTCTGGGTGGCATTGCTACCACTCCTGTGCTAAGGAAATACCTCCACTCAGAGACACCATGTATAGTAAAGCAATATTGTCCTGGGGTGCACACAAGCTTCTCCTTTTTCTACCTCAGCATTGGGGGTGCTTCCTGGAAGCCCAGTGGTGTAGCTGNACCATCTCTTTAGTCCCAACATCTGCCATTTCCATCTTATTTGTGTTAGGGTCTGGAGAAGACCCACAAATGACCACCATCCATGTATGCAATCAGCAAGAGCATTTATATCTCAAAAGTAAGGATGCCAGCATGCTGCAGCCTCACATCCAGCACAAAGGCAAAATGGTGACCCCCAAGAAAAGCTTGCAGGCTCTTTTATACACACCTAAAGGATGGATTGGCTGATGCAAGTGGCAATCATATTAGTATATTTCTAATTGGTTACAGCTAGCAGGGGTTGGCTAAGGCTATAGCTTTTCCATTTTGTGACAAGTCTGGACAAGTCCCAGGCTTTGCCCTTATTTTATTTTGTTATTGCCTTGAGGTAGTGTGTGTGTGGAGGGGGCATGGCACAGGCCTAGCACATGTAGTTCCCCTCATCTTTGCTCTCAGGAGCTTTGGTCATTGATTGGCCTTTGTTTGTGTCTTCCTCAGAAACTGTCTTGCTCAGTTTCAAGAGGCAGGAACTGAGGCCTAGTTCTTAACTGAGTTATTAGGAGCCTGTCATGGTATTTGCCTGACCTTCTCATTCCCCTCTTGAGTAGTGTGTCATCTCAAATCCTGGAGATGTTTCTTCCAGGTTTACAGTCTTGTATTGTTGCTTTATAACCATCTGTTGGACCGTGAAGATACATTTTTTTAAACAAATTTGATTAAGACATTAATGATACAAGGTCCACAAATCAAGGCTAAACAAAGAATTAGGGGACCAGCTAAAGCTGACAAGAAGGTGGTTAACTAGGGTGACCAATTGAATAAAGATTCATACCATCCCTCATTTTGTTGTTTTTCCAATTATCTATCATGTAGCCTTTTTCTAAACAGAGCCATCGAGTCCCTGATAATTTCAGAATGGTTGGCATAGAAGCATCATTGTTCTCCTAAGACCATGCATAGTCTCCACCCCCAGTTGCAGGAATAACAAAACAGATCAAGTCCCCTTCTGTTTTGGAGGACTACCTCAGCAAAGGAAGAGAAAGACTCCTCTGGTGGGTGATGGACTTTTCTAAGGTGGCTATATCTGTATCTATTGCTGTTCTCAAGGCCCCATAGTTCTGATCTTGTAATACCAAGGCTGACATTTTGATACATATGGCCCCAGCTAAGCAACACCTAGGAGGGTAGATACTACAATGGCTGTGATGACTTCNTGTTTTCCCTGTCTTGGTGATGTTTCTAATTNGTAAAAGATTTTATCATCAGGTTGACTATTCTAGGATCTAGCTGAACCAGGATGCAGAAGGCTTTAGTTTGATCTAAAACCTAAGCATTAATATGGGGGGTTAGGCCAGAGGCACATGCCCACCAGGTATCATCCAGGGGGATCAGGAAGCCAGCTCCCATCATGTTCTGAGTGAGACTGCAGAGGTGGGAATAGCCATGTAGGGGTTGGCCCAGACAGAGGCTATTTCCTGTTACTAATGGCAAAGTAAGCCTCCCCTAAATTGGTTGTTGCCACCTGCAAGTTTGTGAGTTATAAAGAATATAGTATAATTTCCCTTCACTGCTATTCCTTCATAATAGGGGGGCTTAGTATCTAGGCATAACCAGCAGTTCTCAGTGAGACTGGGCTTTGAAGCATTTAGAACCGAGAAAGTGGCTGTTAAGATCCCCCATGGGACCTGGAGTAGAGGGTATGTCTGAACGAGGGATTTCAGTGGTAGGTATTGGTGTCAGGGTGAGTAGGTTTAAGTGCAGGTCAAGGAACCAGGTTCCCATTGGGGCCTGGTGAGTGGTTTGATTCAGGATTCTTCCAGTCTCTGAATCAGTAATGACCCAAGTGAGGTTGTAGGGACCATGGGGGGTATGAATATCTTGCCCAGCCATTGAAAGTAATAGGGGGTATCCTAGCAGGTGCAGGTATGGAGGAGGACAAACATAGTCATTATTTAGCATACTTAGCTGGGTCAGTGACTTTCTGAATTCTCAGTTTGAGAGGATCCTGCAGGTGGACAACAACCCTCCAAGGTCAAGGGTTGGCTTCTTCTGGAGCATAGACCTCAGGGTCAGAGTGCAGGTCTATAGGCTTCACATGGAAATGGTAGATCCAGTGGGGGACCTCATCCACCTTAACAGCTGTGGACGTAGTCAGGATGATGGTGTGGGAGCCCTTCCAGCCAGGCTCTAAGGTCTCTTTCTGATGTTATTTGATGACTACTAGACCTTTGGCTGGAATCTGTGGGACACTGGAGGTGGTTCCTTCTCATAGACTACATGAAGCTGAGGCAAGAGTTGTTTTTGCACCTGAGAGAGAGAGAGCTTGTATGGAGGAGAGAAACTTTTGGTCATCAAATTCAGCTAACAGTTCTGCCTTAAGGTTAGGCAGTATTGGTGGAGGCCTGACGTACATGATCTGAAATGGGGTTAGGCCCAAAGTATAGGGGGAATTGTGAACCCAGTAAAGAGCAAAGGGAAGGAGGGAAACGCAGTCACCATTAGTCTCAAGGGTTCATTTTGTTAATGTCTCCTTAAGGGTCCAATTCATTGGTTCTACTAGGCAGAACTCTGGGGTTCTACCAGGCAGAACTCTGGGGACGGTATGCACAATGAAGTTTCTAATTAGTCCCCTGTAGACGAAAGTTTGTCCAGTTTCCCCGCCCGGCTCCCACGGCCCACTTAGACCCAAATAAACACACAGAGGCTTATATCATTTTTAAACTATGGCCCTGGCAGGCTTCTGACTAGCTAGCTCTTACATCTTAAATTAACCCATTTTATAAATCTATGTCGCCACGTGTTCCACGTGGCTTTACCTGTGTGACGTTACATGTTGCTTTTTAGGTGGCAGAATGGCGTCTGCCCCTGCTCTGCTTTCGGCTTCTCTTCCCCTAGTTCGAATGTCCNGCCTAACCTTATTCTGCCTCATCATTGGCCAAACAGCTTTATTTATCAACCAATCAGAGCAACACATTTTTAGAAAGACATTCCCATCAGTTACCTTGGCTAGCTTCTGTGTTACCTGAGACAGAAACACAGCCCATTGTTGGAGCCCGAGAGCAATGGAAGGCCATACATTGGGATTATCTCTTCTAACAGCTTCTTGACTANTATTGCAGCCATCTCATGTTTGGCTGTAAAGGCTTCAGTCCATTCTGTAAAAGTATCTATGAAGACTAATATTTGTAACCATATATGCCTGCTTTTACCTCAGTGAAGTCGATTTCCCAGTTGGCTCCTAGTTGGGTTCCTCTTTCCCAGTGCCCCATTCTTGTGACTCCACTCTTTGCATTCATGAGATGGCATGTGGGGCATCAGCTTATGGCCTCTGCCGTCTTAGATTTAAGGTTGAAAACCTGAAGGTGTGCTCTCCTCAGAATGTCCTGTATTTTCTTCTCTCCCAGGTGAGTGCTCTGATGTATCTGCTGGAATAGTGGCGAAGTCTGATGGGAGAATGATCTGTTCATCTGTAATCTGGAAACCATCCTTTCTCTTTATAGGCATTTGTACATGTGTGGATCCTCTGGAGTACTTGGCCAGTGTAAGTCGGGACTTCTGGCAGCATGGGTAACCAGCTTTGGTGGTGTAACCAGCAGAATAGTCATCTTCTGGAAAGCAATTTACTTTGCTGCCATGTCTGCCCACTTACTTCCCTTTGAGATGAGGTCCTCTCATTTCTGGCATCCCAGACAGTGCATAACCACTATTTCTCTGGACAGCCATATGGCCCACAAGAGATCTAAAATCTCCTGTTTGTTTTTAATAATCTTTCCTTCTGCAGTTAATAACCCTCNTTCCCTGTAGATGGTGCCATGGACAGGTACTGTGGCGAATGTGTATCGGCTGTCAGTATTGATGTTAAGTCTCTTATCCTTCNCCAGCTGTAGTGCCTTAGTTAAAGCCCTCTGAGCTGATGTCCCAGGAGGCAAGGCCTCTGCCCATATGACCTCAGCCTCAGTGGTGACTATTGCCCCTGTATAACTGATACCATCCTTGATGAAACTACTGCTATCAGTATACCATGTTACCTCAGCCCTCATTAAAGAGACATCCTTGAGGTTTGGTCTGATCCTGTGGAGATGACTCAGGATGTCCACAGTCATGGAGAGGTTGGTCCAGGTCTGGATCTGGAAGCAGCGTGGCAGGATTCAAGGCTGCTGGTGAACTGGATTCTGGGTGGGTTTAAGAGAAGAGCTTGATAATGAGTCAGCCACATTGACAGATTTTTGAGGGTGGTTGAAGTAACCCACCATTTCACTGTTTACTAGCAAGGCTCCATAGACATTATTGAGAGAGGTCTGCATCCTTCTTGACAATTGTTTACACCATGGTCTTCTGAGTGATTTTTAAAACAGTTACGGTGGCTGTGAGGGTACATATACACACACACACATGAAAATCAGAGGACAGTTTGAGGGAGGTTTCTTCTCTCTACCATGTGGGTTCCAGGGAAGAGACTCAGGTGTGTAGGCCTGGCAGCAAGTATCTTTACCTGCTGAGGCATCTCACCAGCTGGTCACCTCAACCATGGAATTTCATAAGTTGTGCATCAGTATTTATGTTCTCTGAGATATATTTCTGTGCTTTATTAATAAGTGTAGATTCTTTCCATGCTCCCCCCTCAAATGAATGATTGCCTTAGTCAAAGTCCATGTTCAGCAAATGGAGTCTGTAGAGGTTGGAAGTAGAAGATTGGATGTTGGAGGCTGGAGGACTTAAAAACCTCTATGGAGCCTCCCCTTTGGTTGTAAGCTACACTCTGGATGTAAATGGGTTCTTAATTTATCTTCCCCTCTAGCCACTAAGAGCTAAGATTGAAACTAGGACATTGTGATGCTAAGCAACTACTAGACCACTGAGTTACANCCCAGGTCTGGAACTCCTTTCATCTTTCACAACAATTATAGGCAGGCTGGATGAAGAGAGTCGATTTGTCCATCCCAAGACTGGTCATTGAGAATAGCTGACAGAATGCTCTCAAGACTGGGAATGTAGCTGGGCAGTGGTGGCACATACTTTTAATCCCAGCACTTGGGAGGCAGAAGCAGGTGGATCTCTGTGAATTCAAGGCCAGCTTGGTCTACAAAAGGAGTTCCATCTAGGATAGCCAGGGTTACACAGANAAACCCTGTCTTGGGAAAACGAAAAACAAAACAAACAAAAAACCCACTGGGCACTAAGGACAATTTAGCCTGGTAAGAGTTGATATGAAACTTTTATCTACCTACACAAANGCTAATAGAAGAAACCACATTAACCTACCCATCTGGTAGTATTTAGCAAGCCAACAAACATTATGCTGAGGACCCACAATTGAGTAAGTCACAGCTGGCCCCAGGCTCCTTCCAGATATTGAGCAGATGGATAAGNAGATGTACTCAGTATAGTAGTAACTTGATAGTGTGGCCTAAACCAAGTCTGGCTTTGTTTCCAGTCTGTCTAGAGATGGCCCTTTCTGTGTCAGGGTCAGCTCAGAAAGAGAACGTGACCTATGACAGAGACGTAACCAAAGCATCTATCATGTTTCTCTGGCTGCTGAGCTTGTAAATGCCCGGGTTTGTCA
>LZPO01108109.1:136256-147779 GCA_001675575.1 Neotoma lepida | reverse complement strand
ACTATTCATAATTAGTTCTAATATTATAGAGTATTGCATATGAAGATTTTTATTAAAATTTATATTTATTTTGATTAGAAAATTGAAATAGACTGTATGTATTAAATATAATATCACAGCTGTATGAAATGATTCCAACAAAGAGCATAGGAGGAAGTAAGAAAAGCTTGAGACTATATAATTTATTCATAGTTTACCTTGATAGTATTTATGATCTTTTTTTGTAGAAGGGGTTTTTATGCCTACAGGTTTTGATAAGGCAATTGCAATGCATCCACTAAGAAATAAAATAAACTGCAAGTATTTTCAAATGTACAATATTAAAAAGAATGTACAAAAATTGGCCTGAACAATAAAAATTTTAAAAAGGAAAATTGCCACAGATAATTGATAGAGATTGCTTGTTAATATGACATAATGTGACAGACGGTTTGGGGCATACTTACAATTTTGGAAATATAGAAATATACAAACAGAAAATTTCAGAAGACCAAAACAAAAGGAAGAATTTAAAAATAAACTGTAAAGGTAATAAGATATATGAACAGTGTCTTAGAAATAACATTGTTCCTGTTGTTTCATAGTCATTGGAAAGTTTTGAGTCTCCAGGTACATATTTTAGTATATATAAATTAGCTGTCTTTTAAAAAATTAAATTAAATAATGTTGCAATAATATTTATACAACTACAGTGCCCTGGTTTTCATATGAAATAGCCCATATGGTAGCACTCTTTTGGTAGGGTATGACAACTAAACATGTAGTCTGTCATTGGAGGGAGGGAGTATACTGATAACACACTTCTGAAAGTTCTATTTCACCCCTGGGCCCTTCCTTTCTGTCTGCTTATTGTCAGTTATGAGTGGAAGACACTGCTGCAGGACATGCTACACCCATCATGATGGTCTTTCAAGCCAGTGGCACCAACCAACCATGAATAAAACCCTCTGAGTCTGAGAGTAAGATAAATCCTTTCTTATATATGACACTTATGTCATGTATTTGCTTTCAGTGATATAAAGTATATTGTAATCTTTTTTCCTGAAATGATCTTCCTCCTATGTTTCTGAATATTCAAGATTTATAATGTTTCTGTTTATATACCAACATAGTATTTTTTTTTCTTGGATCTGGATCCAGCAAGTAAAAATGACTATGTTGGCATTAGTTAACTAATGCCACCACTTCATCTTCAAATAGAACACACCTACTTCTCATTTTGTCTGAACAGCTCTCTAGGAGGCAAAAATCAACTCACTAACAGCTGTTCAAAGCAGTATGTATGGCCCATATTGACTCAAAATGGCAGTCTATCTGTAAAAGGAGAACACTGAATAAATGAGAGGAATAGTAGAATCCTCACTGCTGAAAGGCAATTTGAGCAGCTGCTAGGATTGAATCAATGAGCTCTGAAGGTGATTGATCAATTACTTCAGCTTCTATAGGAACCCCTTTTACTTCCTGCTGATTTAGCAGCATGATGAGACCAAAATGGCCAGAAGCAATCCGGACATCCAATTTAATGGAACCATGACCATGTTTCCTGGTGGAAACATTTCTCCTATGGGAATAGAATTAATTTATTGAGCTCAATATTATAGGACCAGAGGGAAAACAAGCACTTTAGCAGGTAATTTGACTTTATTGTGAGAGTTGCAGTCTTCTTGACTGTTGGAACCATGTACTTTAGTCACAGAAGAAATATTATCATACATGTATTGCTGTGTTAAAAAGGAATAAGTGGTATGTTCAAGATGGCATTTTGGCCCCAAATGATGTTTTTCTTTGAGATGTTCTCATAAGTAGAATATATCAAGATATCCAATAATTTTCACAAACATTGTCTTTTCATTGGTAAAACATAATTTATAGGTGTAAGCCAATTGCTGAAATTTTATCATACTAGAAGTGTCCTGTGGTAGATATCTTATGTGTAGTATTGTGGCAATAGGCATAGTAGTTTTGTTTAAGTCTATGAATTGTGGTGCTGGGATAAAATAACTGTGACCATTAAGGAACATATGCTCATCTGTAAGAACAAATCATTACCAACACTGTGATAAGGGAATGTACAATCAATTTGTCAGCAGAGGCTTACTGACACTTTACAATATATGAATGTAAACTCCATCATTGTCTCTGTCAATCATAGATTAGGTATTTAGCAGTGACAGTAGCTACATCATTCTGGCACAAGAATATCATAAAGTTGAATCCATGCATAGTTTATAACTCTATCACCAAGGACTGTGTGTCTATAGCTATTGAATATATATAGCAGGAAAGCAATGAGTACTAACCTTTTCCACTTGGTTATTGGAAGCCTTATTTACATCTTAACATAGGATGTTCATCAGATGGGACAATATATCATTTTAGAGACAGTCTAAAATGCTGTAAAGAGTAATTTTCAAAAACACTCCCATAAAAATTTGTGAAAGATTCAAGTACCTTGAGAACTATTGAATCCCATGCTTTGGGATAAAATGGCAGGTAGCTGCTGGATAGTCATTGCAATCATGTTACATCATCTTAAGGTGTTGAGATGCACAGTGAGATGAATGAATGAATTTCATGACCTTGAGTAATTACCCACCCTAATTTTCTGTTTAATAAGTTTCTTGGTGAAAAGTATTTTTTAGTAACTTCAAAGAGACCATTTTAGCAGAAGCATTTGTTAAAGCTGTCAAGTCCATTAAGAATAATTTGAAGATTGCAATGATCCCGTTTATATATTCTTATGGCATTTGAATTTAGGGCAGGTTTTAAAGAGACACTGCCTTACAGATGTTAGCAGATGATAGCAGAATGAAGTCTGCTTTCTAGATAGTAGTTTAGGCAAATGAGAAGCAGAGAAATTTCATTTGAAGATGGAATGGCATAAAAAATATCAATTTTAGTAAACTAATGACAGCATTATCTTTTTTGCTTCTTGAATCCAACTCCAAAAAATGTCATGATAACATATAAACAGTCATTTTAATCTTCAAATTTGAAAACTGTGTTGGTAGCTACGATAGTTATTCTTGTTTGTCAACTTGACTATATCTGGAATGAACTATAATCCAGAAATGGACAGCACACTTGTGATCTGGATCTTGAAGCAAGAAGACAACAGACTTCTGATCTGGATCTTGAGGGTGGGAGATACATGCCTTTAATCTAGATCTTGAGGCTGGAAGGCACACCTTTAATCTAGGCCACGCCTTCTGCTGAAAGGACAATGGAAGAAGGAAGGGAGCATGTTTGTTCTTCAACTGCTTNCCCTAGCCTTGTCAGGACATCCATTTTCTTCACTGGCATCAGAGTCTATTTCTTCAGGATTCCAGCAGGAATTTCAGCATATACAGAAGACCAGCTGAGAGTCCCCATCCTTGTGGGACTGAATAACTATTTAATTCTTGGACTTTTTATACACAGCTAGCCATTGTTGGATTGTAGCCTTTAAGTCATTACAATAAATTCTAATACATATATGTGTATACATATATGTGTATATATGTACATATATATCAATATATATATATATTATATATATATATAGAGAGAGAGAGAGCCATTCTATTTATTCTATAAATTCTGTGACTCTAGAGAACCAGCATTAATATAGTAGCTTTGACATTATAGTATTTTTATAATTCAAAATTATGATCAATTTAAAAATAACTAAGATTTTTATAATATTTAAATGTGTGCTTCCTTGAAATCTGTGTCTCTTTTTCTTTAGTCTGGGCCAATTTGTTAAATTGTTAAAAATTTCCTAAAGCAATTCCAAAGTTCCTTAAATACTTTTCTACATATGGAACATGCCTACCTTCTTATGAAGAATTTCAAGCCATACTATAAGATGATGAGTGACGTGTGTGAGAGTGTCAAACAAATGCCATACCAGGCTCCTCAGCTTTCTGTCAGAAACTATGCCTCAGTTTCAGTTTTCTGAAACTGAGCAAGCAATTCTTGAGAACAAACATGAACAATGGGCAATCAATCAACAACACCCCTGACAGAAGGGACAAGGGAGATAACATATACAAAGTCTGAGTCAGCCTTTACAGTAGCTCAAGGTAATGACCAAATAGACAAATCCTTGCCCAGACATGCCCAAAGGTGGAAGGATTGCAGTCCAGCCATTCAGAAGTGTATTAATATTGCCATCACTTGCTAAGCCAATCCTATGTAGGATGACCTAACAATTCCTGAAATTCCTGTAGCTATGCATAAAAGGAGCCTGCTTGCTCTTTTCAGGGTCACCATCTTGTCATATGGCTGACCCCTGCATGCTGGAATTTTTACTCTCAAGAAATAAACTCTCTTGCTGATTGCATATGTGAATTGTTGTCTTTATGGGATGACTAGCGGACCCTATCACTGTGACCCATTTGTACCTATCATCTTAAGCACAATCTTGCTGATAGACAAGTCCACAAAGCTAGAGTACTTCTGTCTACTACCTAATCACTCATATAGCAGGAGGTTAATCACAGTAAGCACAGTTCAATTTAGATAGGAATCAATGCTTTCTAGGAGACACAACCATAAAAAAGCAAATGGTGGTTATTTGGGGCAAATACACTTTGGCATGGCTTATTTTGGTTTGTTCTATGGGAAAGACACTCAGAAGGGGCTAGAAACTTGTTTGTTTGTTTGCTTGCTTTGGAGAAGGAGCTATGCTATGTCATCTTGGCTGCCCTGGAGTTCACTATGTACCCAAGTCACAGAGTTGCAATCATTAAGAGTTTCCTGCTTTATGACCCAGAACAATTACTTGGGAACTGATCATGCTCCTGTGTTCTGACTGTTGCTATGTTCTCTACAATGTATCTTTTTTCTAGACTCTCCTGTCATTCGTCTTGTAAACCTGTAACTGGCTTCTTGCAAGCCCTAACCATATGTTTATATAATTATCTTTTCCAAACTTGTGAATTTAAAAAAAAATAAATAAAAAGGAATCAACAAAGACTGGTAAATTCACAGATCTCTTTTTATATAATTTTATTTAATATTTACTTTAAAATAAATATTTAAACATATTTGATTTGTGTTGCAACTTTATGTTTATGGGTTATGATGACATTTGAAACATCTTTTTTAGTGATGTAATGTTTTTATTATTTCTTTGAGAACTCCATATAATTTTCTTGATCACATTCACTTCTCACTTCCCTAACTCCTCCCAGATCCATCCCTTCTCCCTACCTCTGCACCTGCTGTCCTTTTGTTTTGTTTACAAGGCAACTATATTGCAGCAGATTCTGGTCCTCTGGCTTTTATAATCTTTCTACTGTCTCTTTCCCAATGTTCCTGAACTTTACATTTAGGGGTTGTGTTGTGAACTATAAATGTTTTATTTGGGAGTGAGCAACCCACAGTCAGTTGTTCTCTGTATTTTGACAGTAGTGACTTTCTGTAGTGATTTCCATCCACTGCAAAAATGAAGCTTGAGGGGCGAGAGCCACACTTGTGTGTGGATTTAAGAGTGCAATTAGTTACTATATTGGTTTAAGAAACTGGCAGTAGTGGGTACTCCTTCTAACTTCTATCACCTCACCAGACATAGATAACAGGGACAGGCATGAGTTACTCCTACAGAATGAGCCTTAAACACAATCACATGATTGTTGGATACAACCACCATTTAAAAGCTATTATTGCACTTTTAAGAGTCACTGCTGTGTTTCGTAGGTATTACAGCTGGATATGACTATTGATTGCTGAGTCACTATTGCACATTTAAGAGTCATTGTGGCTCATAGATATTACAGCTGGATATGACTATTGATTGCTTTTCTAACTTGGCAGCTTGCATGTTTTTTTAAAAAAATATAACAGCTAATATATTTTTTCTTACAACTTACAAAAATAAGTACTATGGGATTTCCAGAGTTTTTAATCAGAGTTTTTTAGAGCCATGTTTGAATTACCTACCAATAGAATATCCAGATTCTCATATAGGTTTTGGCAGCTGAAGCTATATGCATTATGCTTCAGCATCTTCAAATTGGACTCTTCTATGTTATTTTCTCATTGGACAAAGGTAGAAATGCCTGTTCATTGCACATAGATGCCAACAGACCAAGTCTATGATTCAATCTAAGTCCAGTATGGTGAACCAATAAGTGCATTGTGGTTACTTACAGAAGCATGGATATATCTAGCACCTGTATGACCCAAGTGTGGTCAGCCCTTATAATGTGGGTCATTTTTCACAAAACTTAATTTACAGACTCTTCTGAAAGCTACACCAAAAAGAAGGAGTCTCTTCTCTNTATATAGCAGTTGAAGTTGAACAACCTTTTGGAGGACCTCATAAGTATTGGAAGTTTTGCATAGGTTTCCTGATTCTACTCCCTCCCATTATGAAACAATGTTTCAATATAAAGGAAAGAGCTAGACAGCAGTGAATCTTTAAAACATGATCATGTTCAGATGCCATATACTTTCTTCTGGATAAATAGTTGACGAACCTATTGTGCCTTATTACTATCTCTCNTCTTTGGTTCAACACACAATGTTCTTGAGAGGAGTCCTCCCTCAGAGAAAAAGGGTTAATATATCTCCAACCAGAGTGCATATCCCACATGTCTGTAATGTGCTCTCATACTCTTTGGCAAGATATTCCTGCCCCAGTCAGCACAGGAACAGATGTTAAATAACTAAGAACAGCTCCAATGTACTTAAAGGTGCAGAAATTCTTTAAACCATTTAATCTTAAAACCCTCTTATCTCCTTTCACCAGATCCTTCATGGTTTTTCCTTATAATTTATCTTTTCCCTTGGTTTGCCTATTGATCAGCCTTTACATTTCCCTGTGGAGACTCTGTGGTATGGAATGCTTCCTCTTGAGAATTGTAACTATAATAAACTGCCTGTTTATTTGGTAGTCATCTCCTGATATCCTAACCTTCTGAACTGTACATTTACTGCAAAAATAGTTTGAGATCACAGTTAAAATGTATTTTTCTTTATTGATTTACTAGACAAAATGAATCGCTGTATGTCTATAATTTTGAAGGGAGAGACATGTATGACCTTGATATGTCCCTTTAATGTCTGAGGCATTACTGATGCCACTAAGTTGTGGGACTATGTGGTCAAGCCTGATGTCATATGATATTTTCAATTGATAAATGCATAGTGCTCCTAATGATAGCAAGTTCCTGGTGACAGTTCAGGTGAATTCATAGGTTAAAGCTTAGAAGTCTCTAATAGGACCCAGAATGGAGATTAAATTTATTTTTCAGATTAAGAACATTTATATTCAACAATCAATGTAATACACTCCACAATTTGAAATAGCAATATGTCCTTTGGCTACACAGAACTGCCAAATAATATGTAGAAGCATTCTTATATTGGCAGAAAAGTTTCTGAGCAAAATAAATGCACTTCTAAAGTCNTGGAAATGATCCTGGGAAACACCTCAGGTTCACTGTAAACAAAAGACTCACAATAAAATCCGCATAAGAATTTCATCTTACCTTTAGAGGGAATAGTAACCCAACCTTCATTCAAGAGATTCACGGTGTTCTATGTCACATGTGACACTGTTGTCACCTGTTACAGCGCTGTGGGTATGATGGCAAACTTGTCTGTAGTCACCAGTCTTAGGTCTAGTTTTCTAGAGGATATGAGACCTAAGGAGAATTCCTTTGTATTTCATTCCCGTAGACTGGCATAGATACCTTTGGAAACAAGGATAATTATATTATCATTATATCTAAAGCTTTAATCCTCATTATAATTAGAAGCTCCTTGGCTGGTGAACTGTATTTATCTAAAAACACATTTTAATAGTGTAATTGCATTGTGCCTAATCTACAGAGGACAAAACTATATAGCTTCATATGTTTACAGACATTTGGCTTAAGTGGTTTCCAAACGTAGCTAAATCATTAGATAAAAGTGCTATTTCCTAGCGATTCAAAATTTTAATCTGTTATTAACTAATGATAATAATTATGATTTCATGTTCTTCTGAGCATTTTTTATCATTAATACCATTCCAATACTTAAGTCCTTTGGTTTTTCATTATTNTTTTTCTTTATAGTCACTTANGTCTACCTTTTAGATTTCACACCAATACTATATCATTTTGATTTCTATTGCTTGATAGTCAATATGGGCATTAGGTAGTATAAGATATTTTTAATTGTCTTATCTAGTCTAACACTTTGCAGATCCTCTTGATCTTTCTGTAGCTTTCTTTTTCTTCTTTTTTTAAAAGTTTTTTTTAATTTATTTTTTAAAAGATTTTCTGATTTTACATACCAACCACAGAACCCCCTCTCCTCCCTCCTCCCTCCTCCCACCCCCCAGCCTTGTCCCTCAACCCACCGACCCAAATCCCACCTCCTCCCATACAAGATCTCCCATGCAGAGTCTCCAGAGCCTGGTACTTTCACTTGAGGCGGGTCCAAGACCCTCCTCCCTGTGCCTAGGCTGCACCAGCTCATGCACTAGGGATGGATCCCGATCCCACCNCCTGGGGGNCCCCTAAAGAGTTCAAGCTAAACCCCTGTCTCCAGTATCTAGAGAGCCCAGTCCAGTACCCTGGGGACTCTACTGCTATTGGTCCATAGTTCATGCGTTTCCACTAGTTTGACAGGCCATTTCAGTACATTTTCCAGTTAAGTTCTCCATGTCCCTTGCTCATACAATTTTTCCTCTCTCACAACTGGACTCCTGGGGCTCAGGTTGGCATCTTAGTTTGCTAGAGAGAGATCTAGAGTTACATCAAGGAATAATCTGGCTTTATAGTTATGCACTGCTCTTTATGGGAAGGAATGGCACCAAATGTTATGAGTGTTCAATGAGGTGGTTCCACTCAACTAAAGTTTAGTGCTCCAAACCCTGGCTAAAACTTAGATGTTTCTGAGTGAAAATTATGCCCTGTATTTTCTCTACTACATTTTTCAGGGTTTTATCCCATATATGTGCAGCTTAATATTTTAAAAAAATCTAATTTGCATTTCCCTGATGACTAGGGATGTTGAGCAGTTCCTCAAATGTCTCTCAGCCATCTGAGATTCTTCTGTTGAGAATTCTCTGTTTAGATCTGTAGCCCATTTTCTAATTGGATTGTTAGCTATTTTGATGTCTAGTTTCTTGAGTTCTTTATACATTTTGGAGATCAGCCCTCTGTCGGATGTGGGGCTGGTGAAGATCTTTTCCCATTCTGTAGGCTGTCAAAGAAAACTCTCGGTGGATTTGGTGAATTATTTGATTACAATAAGTCCTCTTTATTGATATTGATCCAGAGTCAGTTTTCTACTCCATTTACGTAAATTGATTGTTTGCATATGTGCAAGTGATGTCAAAGGTTTTACTGGCAACTATTATAATAACTTGGAAAATGAATAATTGAATTTAGGGACTATGACTCCTGGTTAATANTTACACATGTTTTTTCAGGGCTTACCATACTTAATTACAAAGACTGAATCTGAACAGTAAGGAATCTCATTATTCATAAAATCTACCAAGTCAGCATATAGGAGAAAACATGCAGCATTTGTCTTTGAATCTGTCTTATGTCTCTTAACAATCTCTAGCTACATCCATTTTCCTAAGAAATTTCATAAATCCATTCCTCTATAGGTGAAAATTTAAACTGCATCTATATACAACGTCTTTTTATCTTTAAATCTATCTGTTGGTGGGCTGGCAAATGATATTAGAAGAAATTTAAAAGCCCCTACACAGAAAAGGAAGAAAAGCACCAAAAGAAGAGATAGCCTACAGAGTGTGAAAAAGGTTTTGCCAAATGTGTATCAGACCAGATATTAATATATAAACATCTAAAAATTAAATGACAAAAAATCACCAATTGCTAGTTAAGCTATTGAACTGAATAAACAGTTCTTTAATGGAGAAACATAAATACCAAATAATCATTTAAGATAATCATCTTTATTCATCACTGAAATTCGAATGGAAACTGCTCTGAGTGTCCATCTCACCCCAGTCAGAATGGTTTTTATTAAAACAAGAAATGTCAATCAATACTGGTGATAATCTGGGGAGAAATGAATCAAAGACATGGCTGGTGGGAATAGAGACTACCACATCCCCTTGGAAAGCAATGAAGGTTCCTAAAACCGCACCCAAACTAGATCCACCCTGCGGCCCACTCTCGGGCTTTCATTGGGAAGCTGATAGTATAGCATAGTATGGAGATGCTGCACATCCGTGTTATTGCTGCACAAGTCACAATAACTAGGTAGAACCAGAATAAATGCCTTTCAAGATGAATGGATTAAAAAATGTGGTAATACTTAAGGGAAATAAGTTCGTTCATAAAACTTGACTAAGTTTTGAAAAAATTCCCCTCTTTTACTCAGCATAAGTATGATTATTGCTAATTGATACATTGATAAACTTTCTGGAAGGTTCTCTAAGACTTCTGAAATTGCAGATGGTAAGTGTCTTCCTGATAGCTATTTTCTGTTCATCTTTCACTTTCCACACCCCTCAATCCAAAGAACAGGGCAATCCTATCTTTATGTCTTCCACATTTTTACATCTTGTGAACNGTTCTATGGATATTGTGAATTGACTGACGGATATTCTTTCACACTATTGTCTCTTTCCCTTCTTGTCTGTAACATTTTATTCTTCTTAATTTTGAAAAACAAACAAACAAACAAAAAAACAAAACAAACAAACAAAAAAAAACAAAAAAAACCTGTTCAAAAACCTTTTCTCACCACTTTGATTTTTATATTATTCTATTGTTTCTATTCTAGTTTAGTCTCATGTGCCTCTGGCTGGTAAAATGAGAAAATTATGACTTTCATTCCAAACTGACCGACTAATCTCACATGTTAAGTTCTCTCACATGTAATAGGAAAATCAATTCCAAATGTTAATTTTTATCTTTTTGACGGTTTCCTTTAAGACCCAGTTTAGAAAATTTAAACTGCTGGTTCTCTCTTTTAATCCATTTTATCACATGACAGTCTAACATTTTGATGAGTGCACAATGGGGTGAATATAAAAACTGATTTTTCCCAAAGTTGACTCAGCAAACACTAATAGAAATGTGAGATTCTCAGGAAGTTTGGTCTAAGAATGTGTCTCCTACCAATATTAGAAGCTTCGCACAAGAAGTCTCACCAACATGACTGCCTAAACAAGAGNAGAACAAAGACAACCATAGACAGTCCAAAGGGACAGCTGAAAGACCACAAGGTCGTTTCTACACATAGAGCTATAAGCAACTAACTAATACTGAGGGTCAGAGAAACAGTCTTCCCCATGGAAGAGTATACCATTTGTTTATCCATTACCAAATGGTTAGCCCTGAAAAGATATATACATTAGCAACATTATGCCAATTGACAAGTTATATTTAGGAATTTACATGCATTTGCATGTATGCATATNTATGTTATACATATGTAAAAACAATTGATAAAGGAAGGAGGTCATGAATTTGAGAGAGAGCATGAAGGTATATGGGAGGCTTGGGAGAGCAGAAAGAAATGGGGGAAGAATGATATAATTATATTATGATTCCAAAA
>LZPO01108109.1:96107-113310 GCA_001675575.1 Neotoma lepida | reverse complement strand
CTGGAGCCTGGTACACTCAGCAGAGGCAGGACAAGACCCTCCTCCCTACGCCAAGACTGCCCCAGGTGTCCCAACACAGGCACTGGGCTCCAAAAAGTCAGCCCATGCATCAGGGATGGATCCTGATCCTGATCCCACTGTCTGGGGGCCCCCAAACAGTNCAAGCCAAACAATTGTCTCAAGCTTCCAGAGGGCCCAGGCTAGCACCATGGGAGCTCCACAGTTATTGGTCCACAGTTCATGCAATTCCTCCATCCTGTCTGGCCATCTCTGTACATTTTTCCTTCGTGATCTTGATGTCCCTTGTTCATAGAATCTCTCCTCTTTCTCATCAGTTGGACTCCTGGAGCTCTGCCTGGCACTCAGCTGTGGATCTCTGCATCTGCTTCCATGTGTCTCTGGATGAGGGCTCATGGGGGCTCCTCAGCTATGGGTCTACAGTTCATGTGTCTCCACTAGTTTGGCTGGCCATCTCTGTACACCCTCCATCCTGAGTGAGGTAACCCAGACCCTGAAGGACAAACATGGTATGTACTCACTCATAAGTGAATACTAGATGTAAAGCAAAGAATAACAAGACTGCAACCCACAGCTACAGGGAGGAACCTAGGAGGGATGCATATATCACCCAGCGAGGGAGAAATGGATGAGATCTACATGGGCTGACTTGGAGTGAGGGGGAGGAAATGGGGGGTGAGGGATGAAGGATGAGAGCATAAGGGAGCGGGAGGTTTGCGCTGGAACAGTGACAGAGTGGGAGAGCAAGGAAGGGGAGATAACATGATAAATGGGGAAATCATGGGAATAGGGAGAAAGCTGAACTGACGTCAGCTTAGCACGTGGCACTGGCACATGGTGCTGGCGGCTGGCTCCGGCCTGCAGGCAGCTCTATACAGACCCTATCCAAGAGATCTTGGTCACCAGCAAGCCTAGTTTGACTCTGTTTTGAACTTTTTTTTTTTTAGCTTTCTCAGGCCTTATGGGGATATACATGCCTGGACCTTTGGTACCATGTACAGAAGGAATTTTCTTTTTGGGCCTCCAGCTCACACACACAAAAAAAAGACCCAGAGACTTATTATTAACTATGAAAATTGGGACTTAGCTTAGGCTTGTTTCTAACTAGCTCTTATAACTTAAATTAGCCCATTATTTTTCAATCTACATTCTTTCACACACTCAACTNATTTCCATTATGTCCATCCTGGTTATTCCACATCTGGTTGGTGACGCTGCCTTTCTTCTTCCCAGATCTCTCTCTGTCCAGAAGTCATGCTTATACATACTGCCTAGCTATTGACCATTTACCTTTTTATTAAACCAATCACAGTGACACTTAGAGGGCCAGGCAAATATTGTGACAACATTCAATAATAATTCAGTTAAGAACTAGGCATTGGTCCCTGCTTCTTGGAACTTAGCAGGCAATTTCTGAGGAAGAGCTATGAACAAAGGACAATCAATCTCCAATACCCCTGACAGCAAGGACAAGGAGGCCTGGTACTGCATGTACCAGGTCTGTACCAGGCCTGAAGCAGCCCCCACAGTCATAAAGTACTAAGCAGCCTCCACAGTCAATAGCTCAAAGTAATAACTAAATAAGGTCAAAGCCTGGGACTTGTCCAGGCCTGCTCAAAANTGGAAAAGCTGTAGCCTTAAACAACCCCTGACTAGCCCTAGACAATTATAATGTACTCATATCAGCTCCTCACAGACTCTAGACTGACAGCAGGGGAGCCTGCATGGGACCAAACTAGGGCCTCTGAATGTGGGTGAAAGTTGTATGGTTTGATGTGTTGGTGGGTCCCCTGGCAATGGGACCAGGAATTATCCTGAGTACATAAACTGGCTTTTTTAGAGCCGATTCACTATGTTGTGATACCTTACTCAGCCTTGATGCAAGGAGGAAGAGCTAGATCCAGCCTCAACTTGGCATGCCAGCCTGTGTGTACTACCCAAGGGAGGCCTTACCCTCTGTGAGGAGGGGATGGGGGTGGGATGGGAGTAGGTGGAAGGGGAGTGGGAGAAGGGGAGGGAGGCAGAAGAGGGGTTGGTATATAAAAGGAAAGAAAAAAAATTTAAACAAAAAATGTGAAAAAATGTACTAATATGATTGCCACTTACTTAAGNCAATCATATCTGAGATGACATAACTGCCCTAGGACCTCCCCTTAGCTGTGCTTGAAAGGAGCCTGTGATCTTCTCTCAGTGGTCATCATCATTTTGCCTTAGTGTAAGATGAATGGCCCCAGCATGCTGGAATAATAAACACTCTTGCAGATTGTGTANGTGGATGGTGGTCTTTTGTGGGACATCTCCAGACACACATCTTCACACAGTGTAAAGGAATATTCCATAATAATTAAGTATTTCCTGGAATCTTAAATTCCCTTCAATTTTGAGGAGAAAGTTGGATGAATCTCATGGTAAGAAAATACTGTGATTCTAGAATGTGTTCTGAGAATGTCAACCATCATAATGGAAAAGCTGGGTATGTTACCCAGAGAAAAGGAGCAATATGAAGATTGGGGCAGGAGTATTAAATTAAGTTTTGAAACAAAGTCCACTTAAAATAGTCATAGTTTACTATATGCAAGTAGATATCCTGTCCTAATTGAAGCGTGAAGGATGAGGAGAACAGGGTGTTTGAGCAACAGAAAACACATGAAGAAACATCTTCAAGTCCCCTATGGAGAAATCTGATTCTGGAAATGTGTCAGAATCATTTATCAAACATTCTAACACTGCCTAAATTCTAGCATTTCAAAGCCTGCTTTCTTTTTCTAAAAACTAGTTTTCTACATTCCTTTAAAGGGATAAGATATTCAAAGAGGTAAGAAATTCAAAGAGGTGTGTGTACCTAAAGGTTGCAGAATATACAATCAACCTCTACATATATTTCAATATATTGAATATTTGTTATCTTCATTTATTCAATGAAATTTAAAACATATTGGGCAGGCACTGTATTTCTTCCATTGCTCCACTATTCTATATACATGACGTTGACCAATCCAGCCACATAGAGAATACTTTTACTTTTTGATGAGTAAATAAGTGAGTGAATGACTGAAGGAATGTGTATAATCATAAACAATTTTCACTCTCAGACAACAAAACTAGTAAAGGTATTTTCTCCAGTAAATGTATTTTCTCCTAGATTATTTATGACTCTGCTCTTAAATTCTATTCTCAACAGTAAATCAAATTCTTCTACACATGGAACCACAGTGGCTAGGTCCTGTATATTTTATGTTCCAACGTCCTTTCTGTGTCTATATCCTGTCTAGCTTAAACTGTGGAACATCTCCCATCACTTGTTTCATTCTTGTGGTTTTAACTTGCCCCAAACTCTACCTTCTTTCTATCTATATAACATAAAAATATCATATTGTAGTGCCAACAATCCCAATAAACAATTATAAACTCAATTTGTGACCACAAGAATTCANGCTCTGGAAGGACATGTATACTTTGCTTTCTATATGATCTCAGGTGTCTAGTATGAGAACTAGGCAATGGAATGTGTAAATAAAAAGCATAATGAATAAACTAGTAAATGAAAAACCATGAGAGGTTTGATATGTTCTACTCTGAAAGAAAAAAATAATAAAACTTATTGAGAAGTTTATGAAATACTTAAGATATCCTTGAAAAGGTGGATGAAATGTTTATTTTGAATTTTTAAAACCTCTGAGTGATAAACATACTAAGCAGCATTAGAGAAATTCTTACTACAATTAATTAAATGAAGTTTTGCTTGAATAATTAATTTTTAAGTTATATTTTTATAGATATAAATTTTTATACATATAAAATATAAGATGATTTATTTTTAGAAGATGGTTTCTAAGCTTTTAAAATCAAACTAGGAATGTTTAGAAAAAGTAAGCAATTTAAACTTCACAGCATAGCTTTAACTTCATAATATGAGAGCAAATTTTTAAGTTCTAGCAATTTTCATACTTTCAATTTATCCAGTCTACAGTAATATTTGGAATCATCTAGCACCTTTTAACTTTTAACTTTGTTAGTGGAGAAAAAAATGTTACAATATCTAAGAAATTTTACCTTTACCATCATTATCAGATGTGCTTTGGAGTTGGCCAGCAGGTTTTACAGATTGTTTTTGAAACATATTTGAAATGTAACCTTTCTTTACTATACATTATGATATTATCAAACGTCTTATTCTAAGCCACATAATTCCATTCATAGAAAGTTAAGTCTGGCTGGGCGGTGGTGGCGCACTCCTTTAATCCCAGCACTCGGGAGGCAGAGGCAGGAGGATCTCTGTGAGTTCGAGGCCAGCCTGGGCTACCAAGTGAGTTCCAGGAAAGGAGCCAAAACTACACAGAGAAACCCTGTCTCGAAAAAACAAACAAAAACAAAAAAAACAAAAAAAAAAAAAGAAAAAAAGAAAGTTAAGTCTGATTATTTTTTGGTTATATATGAACATATGTATTTTTTAAAAGTCTCAATTCCTTAAAATATTACTACAAATTGCATTTAAAACTTTAACCAAGACTCAAATGTGAGGGCATAATATTGTAGTCATAATACCTCCGTGGTTACTGGGTCTACACACAATCACACTTAAACTTTTCCAAAATTTGGTATAGAGTACTACTATTTGGGGCCATCTGCCTTTCCCCCACAAAACTGAAAATTTCATATTAAGTATATGATAGACTTTGCTGATGGTATTTGTGGTGCTATAATGTAAATATAGTACTCACAAAGTTTGCAACAAAAAGATTAGATTTTGAAATAATGATTATCTATTTTCTAAATGGAAACCGAGAGACAAACTTCTCCCCTTAGTGACCATCTCAAGTATAGATGCAGTTCACCAATGTGACTCTGGTATTTATATATACACTTCTAAAATGTCACTTGAAAAAAATTGACTTGAGAAGTGTGTCCTGCATATATTGTTTCTATTTTAAATTTTCTATCATTATTTTCAGACATAAAATATATCTAGTCATAATCGGAGGGAAACTCAGACAGTGCNTGCCCTCTNATGGGAGGACATCTTTCCCCAAATGACAGGCATATCTGTCACAGGGCAAGATGATTTATCTCCTCTGATTTCATTCCATAAAGACGCCCTATACAAGGTGAAGTGATAATTTTCCTCCGAGTTAACATGTCCAATGTCTCATTTTTCATTCTAGTCCTTGTGAAATGACATCAAACACTAAATTGGAGACTAATTTTAGTGGTGAGGCTTGGCTGCCTGCCCACTTCTCTGGAAAAACAATCAAATTATCTGTACTTTTAAGTTGTAAAAGTTGCACAGCTCCTGGACCTGGGATGTTTTAACCCATACTGCAAAACCAGCAGAAAAAAATACAGGACAAAATTATGTGCTTGACAAAAATGAACAGAAATATGAAAATATTACATTTGTTAAAGGATTGTCAGCATAAAACTTAGGGAGATTCTATGATAAGAAATGCTGGCAATATATAGGGTAGACAGATGTGAAAGTAGTGAATTATTTTTATATGGCAGGAAGAAAAGAAAAAAAAAGACTAACTAAATTTTCAACTGTGAATCTCCTAGTTTATCCCCACGTAGATACATACANACAAATACACACCCCCTAAGCAAAAGATACTAGCCTCCTTATTATTTGTAATAATAAGTCTTATGAACACCAGTAAGTTTTCAAATTTAATATTTACACATGATGATATAAATTTTATTTTGACAATGGTAGCTTAAGCATTTTCCAACCAAGATTTTTTTTTCTTGTATCAGTTGATCACTTGATTAGTTCAACCAGCCATAGTTTTAGAAAAACAAGATGAGGACCGGCATAAGTTTACAGCAAAATAACTGGAGTTTGAGCTCAGCCTCCTGAACTTGTTAGCAAAGTTCTTTGCCTATTTTCTTATTTGTAAAATAAGAATAAGAATGCATACCTCAAAAGGCTGTTTAGAAAACTAAACTAGGTAAATACATATCATCTTTCAGTGATACTAACTTATAAATACCAAAACTCAATATAAAATATTGATACTGTTATTATGACAATTAAAATAAAATAAAATATTTGGTTTTTCCTATTATATGAATATGAAACCTTAAAATTAAATTTATCTCTATTCTNATTTAGAAAATGATCTATTATAGAATGGCTTCTGTTAATAAGCTTGAACAATTTCTACTTTATGTGTAACAATATGAAGAATATATTTTGGAATCTAATAATGAGAGTATAGCTGCTTTATAATGTTAAAATATTCTTGTAACTTCAGCATTGCTTTTGAAAATATTCTATTCTTTTTTTATTGCTTTACAATTTTTCTTAACAATGTGAATAAAACTGAAGAGATACACACACACACACACACACACACACACACACACACACACACAGACACATACACACACCCCACCAATGAAACTAATCCACCTTCACAAAGCCAACTAGTTTTTGATGAGTGACAAGAGTGCATCATGGATAATACACAGTCTACCCAATAAAAATTACTAGCAAATCATTTATGAAGATGTCTCTCCTCTCACTGTATGTAAAATTCAACATAAAGCACAGTCAATGCCCAACAATTAAAACTGAAACTATGACAGAACCAATCAAAACACTGATAAAATCGTCCTACACAGGTTTGTAGACAAGAAGATTTTAGATATGGTTCCAAAGACATAGACATTTAAAATAAAACAAAATGAAAGGGATAATATCAACCCAAGATGCATCTGCACAGCCAAGGAGATACTCAACAGAACTAGGAGAGCGTAAAGAATGCAATGAAAATTGTTCCAATTTGCCCCTTTACAAGAGATTGACAAGGGATAAATAATGATGAGAAAACTGAACATAAACAAAACAATTAAAGATTGTCATGGAAATCAAGCCTCACAAACATGGCTATATACATTTAACTTGAACAAATATGACACCAATGACATGCTAACATGGAAGAGAGAATGCCTTTGAGGCTTCAACCCTAAATAACGAATGAAAAGCAACTAAGGAATGCTGAAAGTGGGAGAAATTGTCTTCCCAGGGAAGGGCACACCAATTGATTATCCATACCAAGTGATCAGTGTTAATGCATATACATAAAAATTGCATTATATGGACTGAAGAGGTTGAATTTATATATTTAGCGATATATATACATGCAATATATGTATATATATATGTATATATTCAGCAACTTTTAAAAAGGTGATCAAAAATTAAACAAAAGAGGGTACATAGGAGCAGTTGGAAAAAGACAAAGAAAAGATAATCATGATCGGAAGTAGAAAAAAGAATTGTTTAAATAACTGAATAGACATTTCTTAAAAGAAGANGCAAATGGCTAATGAATACATGACAGTTTGTAAGCTTCACAATTATTCAGAGAAATACAAGTCAAGCTAAAACCACAATGTGATGTCTTCACACTACAGTCAAAATGGCTCTCAATAACAATTGTAATAATACATGATACAGTAGCCCATCCTAGTGAGGGTACAGAGAGGAGGGATTTCATTTATTGTTGGTTAGAATGTAAGCAATGTAGAGACGGTGATGTTGAATTATGTCAACTTGACAAGACCTGTAATTAACTAGGACATAAACTTCTGGTCATACCTGAAATGGTGTTTCTAGATTTGATTAGTTATGCTGGGAAATCCACCTTAATATGGGCTGCACCATTCATGAGTTGAAATTCTGCACTTATCACTCTCGCTTCCTGACTGTGATGTCATGTGACCAGCTGACAGCTGACGTTACTTGCTAACTATGACAGACAGTCACCTCCTGAAATTGTGAGTCAAAAACAAATTCTTCCTTTTTTAAATTGTTTTTTGCTCAGGTATTTTGCTACAGCAATTTGAGAAGAAGCTAACATAGAGATTTATAAATCAAACAAACAAAAACCTCTAAAGCCAGGTATAGTGTATGCCTGTAACACAAGCACTGGGAAGGCAGGTAGCTGGGTCTTTGTGAGTTCTGTGCAAGTCAGAGGCTACATAATGTGACCCCAACTAAAAAAAAAAAAATAAAAAAAAACCAGAAAGAAAGAATGAAAGAAAAACTCTTTAAAAAAAGATATCAAGTGATCCTGCAATATCCCTAGTAGGTATCTAACCAATGGTGACAAAATGCATGTATTACAAAATACCTGCCATCTCTTGTTGTTGTGATATTCTTCATAATAGACAAAATAAATAATGGATCCTGATTCCCTTCAAAGATGAATGGTTAAAGAAAATAGGATAAATTCATATAGTGAAATTATATTCAGTCATAAAAATATGTTCACCTATAATCTGCAGCAACATGAATGGAGGTGATCCATCATTATATTGAGTAAAATAAGATTAATATGACATGTTGCCAGTTATTTGTAGAAAGNTGCCAATCAATTTTATAGAAAAGTGGAAGGGACAGTGGTTACTAGATAATGGGAAAGTTTGGAGTGGTATGGTAGTTACGCAAAAACCACCAAAAGAGTAAAAGAATCACTTCAAGTTCTTTAGAAACAAAAGGTAGCTGCTGGCTAAAGCAACTTATGATCCATTCATAAAGATGACCTGGCAGTGTAACTTCCCACATATAAAGAAGATTAACATTTTAAAAGGTAGAAATGCTTGTTTTCCCTTTTATTATTATCCCATCATTTCCCCTGTGGGCAGTGCCAGAGTCACCCCAACTCTATGGCTCTTCCTGGCTTCCCCAGAGAAGCTCCCTTCACACCTGGGCACCAGCAGAGGTGTAGGCCTTGGATCTCGAGTCCTCCTGGAGTTAGCTCTCTGTTTCTACCTGCCTCATTCTGCACCCTCGACTTTGGCTGAATAGTGATAGGTTGGACATTTGTGTTTTGTGTTCAGTAAGTAAATTAGTGAGGCAGCCTAGTTTAATCCACCATGCATGTTCCAGGTAATTNGAAAAGGGTGCTTTGGAATTACTCCCTGTGAATCAGAGAATATATATATAGTTCTCATTGAATTTTTGTATTTGTCTCATTTCAGTTTTCATATTAAAATCATGATTACTGTTTTCATTTTATCTTAAAATAGGGATTAGAATTGCCACATAGTCAAGACACATATTAATTGTAGGCATTTTTTGATATTTATATAAAAGAATTTGTGACAAAGTTAGTATGTATAGGTACTCACCAAACAAACATGTATGAAGTAATTAGATCTTTGTAACACATGTTAACTCATTTATATCATAGGAGCAACTGTCTAGATTTTGGACAACTGTATGATTTGATTATGTTCCATGTAATAACTGGATTCACTATCCTGGTTTCATGTGAAACTGTTAGGATTTTCTTGGTAGCAAGTTCTTTCCCGGTCTCCAAAACTACCTATATTTTTGTTAATGACCTCTGTCCCCTTAGCTTTTATTATAGTCTGAAGAAAGCATTGCATTCAGAACCATCTACTTCTAGTAAAACCTGTTAGCAATAAAATGTGCTCTAGAAACATTGTCTGTTTTTATTAAAGGATTTGGTAAGTTTGTGAACTTTGTTGAGTGACTCACCCATTATGATTCCTATAGATTTCCTCAAGTCTATTAACACAGGTAATCACCAATCATTTTCTGTACAATTTCCTTCTCTGGAAGTTTCATGTAATGAGAGTCATGTGTTATACCATATCATATTTGGTGTATTTACTTTCCCTTCATGTGCTTGAAGCTCATACTATGAATGACAGTTTGCTAACTGACAGAGTATCTTGTGTTTTGCTTTCTATTTCTCTACATTTCTCTACTTATTAAGTATTCAATTGTGTCTATTTTTGGACTGTTGGAACCATGCTTCTTTGAGCACTCTCATGGAAGTATTTAATTTGTCTTACAGTTCTGGAACATTACTATGATGAAAATACTGTTGTTATTTGACAAATCTTAGAGCTGGTTAAATAAGAAAATCCCAGCTGTTAGAGTAACAGTTGAAAATGATAAACCAATTTTTAAAAAACTGCTATTGCTTTTAATGGGACAATAACTATTCTGTAATTTGAAATTATAGTCAATATTTTGAAAGGAATATCTAGAAATTCAGTTTTCAAGGAGAACATACATAGCTTAGACATATTTTAAGAAACACAGAAAACTGAACGTATTTTCGGATATGTATCCTTGAATATGAAGAAAGTGACAAATAATTCTTCACTTTGACTGATTTTAAGGCCTCTTTCTGTAAGCAGGAAACAAAGGCATCCATGTCAATGAAGGGAAAACTTCCTGGTCCTCTCATAGAGAAGCACGGATCCTCAACGGAGTAGAGACTAACTTAATAAAGCCCTTTAAAAATGTCCAGGATAGGACTTGCCTTGTACTCATCAACTCTCAGCAGCAGTGGCTACCTGAACACTACTATAGGGACCATCATTGTTCCAGCAAGGATGGGGGAGGGACTGCTGTACAGGAGTTTCTTCCCAGGAGAAACTTTCCAGGAGGCATGGGAAAGCACATGAGACTCATGAGGTAAATAAAATGTCACATGTACAGAAAAGTGGGCACTAGCAAAGTTATGGGAGGGCTCTCCCTAGCTTTACACTATGAGCAAACAGCAGCTTCTGGAGGAGATGCTGAGCCACCAAACTGAAGACAGAAGAGTCTGAAGATCTATCAAGCTATCTCTAAGTTGAGCAGAGAGCTCTGGGGTTGGAGTTTTTGTGTGATATCATCTGTGTTGGGGNGTGCTTTTCAGAGATGCACCTGCATTTTTGAGTCATCCTTGCTCCTGTAAGAAACTGCTCACCCAAATTCCATTAGAAACCCCAATAAAAACACACTGATTCATCAATTAGGCTTGGGTGCAATCATTTGTTGCATTGATTAATGGTACCTTTTCCAGACTGAATAGATAATAGAGGTGTGTGTGTGTNTGTGTGTGTGTGTGTGTGTGTGTGTGTGTGTGTGTGTGTGTGCGTGTGTGTAGGATATCTCCCCAGGAAAGCTCTGTCATACCCAGAGTTTCATATGACCCCAGGTTTCCTTAATGAGCTATTGGCAGGTGATATTTCTCTGGGTGGGTGGGGGAGAATCTTATTTCTCAGTGATACAGACAGTGCTAAGTTACACTTGCCCAAGTAAATACCCCTCCTGTGTGTGCAGACTGCTAACTTTAATTAGATGCACACACACACACACACACACACACATACAATATAGGCATCAAAGTAAGAAAGAAGAAGGTGTTTGGTGGAAGCGAAAAGGTGAGGAGAGAGAATAGTCAGGGCAACTCCAAATGCATCCACATTTATTGGTGCTTCTTAAACTGCTGCTGATTTTGCAGCTGTTTTGTTCATGATACTGCAGGATTTCAGGGATTCCACAGAACTAAGGAGAGCGGGGTGGCAGGAGTCCAGATTAAGTTACAAATTTGTGCTATCTTTCAGAGATATTTCTTAAATAAATTATTTTTAAAAGACATGTAAAAGTTTAGCTAAATTTTGGAATTATGAGAAAGTTGAACTTTATAACTCAACTATTTGTTATAATATGAAGTAAATAGAACTCGAAGAACACGTCNTACAATCATTAAATAAAGTTTTGTCTCCCAAAATACTTTGTATTTAAGCATTTATTATAGAATNCAGGATAATTATCATAACACATATCTTACTAAACATCAAACAATGGAAAAAGTACAATATAAACTCATGTAAGCATTATAACATTTTCATGAATTACAAATTACCATTGCTCTTAATTCAAACACGTGGAAGATGAACCTTGAGGTTTATAAATAAAATAATAAACTATCAATGTCAGGTAGCTGATATGTAGAAAATCAGGTTTGAGTGCATGAATTACATTCCAGAGGCTTTCCTGCTAACTTTCATATTTTCTTTTCTTTCCTTTTTTTATTTACAAGTCAGAGTTTTTCTTTGTAACCTTGGCTGTCCTGGAACTTGCTCTGTAGACCAGGCTGGCCTTGAACTCACAGAGAACCTCCTGCCTCTGCCTCCCAAGTGCTAGGATGAAAAATGTGCTCCACCAACACCTAGCCAACTTCATGTTTTCTATACTTCCAAAGCAGCTGCCCTCTGCTTTTTAGGCATGTGATACTGAAGTCTGTGGTAGCTCCATTTTCTCCTCCTTAGATTCATCATGCTTTTGATGTCTCTTTGTGTTCTATTACATTTATTGTGTTGGCTGTATTTTATTTTTGGAAATGCTGTTCATCATGATCCTTACAATTTGACTTTAAATTACACCACTGGTTTTCCAAATGGTTTATGATTTGAATATAGCATATACTCATCCATGAAGCATTATATAGTATTTAGAAAGTTTTAAGTTCTGTCTTTCTTACAGTCACTACTTCAAAAACAATTACAAACCTTATGTTTCGTATTTTTTACAATTGGTATAAATTCCATCAAGGTAAGACTAATAAGCAAATTCTAATTATCAGCAAATAACATAGTAACAAATTGTTTCCTTTGCAAGGTTTATTATTTCAATTTATGCTTATAGAATTTAATTATGTTCGAGTATCACCCTTAGTATCACTCTAATACTATACAAGCATTCCTTATACTCTTTTAGTAACAGAAATATATTCTTTTTCACCTTACTAGTGATCACTTTGTTCTCAGATTGCTATAACAATAACATGCTATCTTTAGATTGAAGAATAAAGAACTCTACTTGAATCAAGCCATAATTATGTTTCTATCTCATGGTTTTTATTTTGATTACTGTTGGTTGAGTAGTTTTAAACTATTCTGAGAAAGATTATCATAATTCATCATTTAAATCACAATATTAAAATGAATAATCCACAGATTTATTGTCATAGTAAACATATTGAACACATGTTCAGACTTTATTAACTTCTAGTCCATTTAGTATANTATAGTATTAATAGTATTAATATCAACTTTACTACAAATAAGAAGCTTTATGAAGACAAACATCATTATTTGCATTTATTTTCAATTTTGATTATAGTTTGGAATGTATTTATATATTGATAAGTTTTCAAGTTATTAAGAAATACTTATTTTTTATATGGGATACATAGATGCACATATATACATATATGTACACATATATACATATATTTATACATATATACATATATATAAATCCCTTAAGCATTCTCACTATTTTCCTCTACACTATTTATTTTAAAGATTTATTTAATTTACATTAAATATATATCTACACATACACACACACACACATATATATATATATATACACTTAATGTTCAATGAAACTCTGGGAAGATTATATTCTATGAAGCTGCTATCACTTAAATANATAAAACAGAAAGCAAAAAACATGAACAAAAATGTTCTAAAGGAATGGGAATTACATGTTTCTATAGCAAATACATTGAATTTTGACACACTTCAGAAAGGAAATTTGAGGTGTTAAAAGCTAGTTTGCTCAATCCAGTTTTCACTAAAATGACTTTCACCATGTTCACATCTGTTTCATCAAATTAAGTTTGCAACCATTACACTTTGGCACTAACATTTTACGGGTGTGCACTTGTTAACACAGTCAATGCAGAAGCTCATTTGGTCTTTGTTAAAGAAGTCGTGTATATAACATTTAGGATGATTTTGTTGTGTTCGCTTAACTTCCTGCTTTAAGCTCACGCAAACACTAAAACTCTGTGTTTATTCCTTTGTAGACAGAATCTCTAACTAGCAAAGGATTGCTTCTTGTTTCTGGTTTGCAATTCTATTTTCCAGTGTTCACTTACCCTGTGAGTGAGATTTGCCTCAGCATGAAGCATCATGCTTATTTCAAAGTAGACTCCCTTCATTTTTCTTTCAAGACTTTCAGTGTTTCTAAGAATGTGCTCAGCAGGGAATAGCACTTTATGGACGTTCTTCCTTTACTGCTTCAGTTGACAATGTCTGTGTTTACACAGTGAGTGACATTCAGATAGAGAATAGAAATGTTCCATTAATTTGGATTGAGTTTTCTAATCTTTTCTTGTTTTCCAGTACAAAAGGAAGCGTGAATGAGGTTCAAACACCTCTAAAAACAATTTAGTTAGAGTAAGTATGTTAATCATCAGGTAATGCTGTAGGAAAATTGTTTAAACACACAAACTAAAGGGAAATTAAAAAAAAAAGACAGTGGGCAAGTATCCACTAGTTATAATTGAATTGTTTCAATGTAAATTAAATAAATCTTCAAAATAAATAGTGTAGAGGAAAATAGTGAGGATGCTTAAGGGATTTTTGTTAGGAAGCAATAAACACTACTTTGCAAAGGAAGCTATGTTGTTGATACTATGTCAATTTTATAAATAACATGAATGAATATTTGTTTTCTGGCATAAAATCATTCTCTGGAATCTAGATGTGGTATAATTTCACTATCTCAGGACTAATTACCAAAGAAAATCAAAAGTTTGAGTCTTGTCCATGTCACTTTCTAAACAGGATGTGTAGAGACATATTTGTGAATGAGCCTCAAGCATTTTACCAACCTAATAATCACTGTTGTTTTCATGGTTCATCAGTTTTAGTAAAAACTTAATGAGCTAAGAAATAGTCTTCCATGTCCATTCTTCTATGTCTATATGAGTGCCTAGTCAATTCCTTGAGAAGTTTGAAGTTCCAAAATACTTTGAGGCCCCTNGGTCTACAAAAGAAGCCCAATCCTTCCCATTAAAAATTAGTACTCCCTCTTTCCTAAGGANAATGAAGCACGCTTTTCTATGTGGGATATGTATTCCCAGGAGCTAATCATTTGTCCCCACATCAATAACTGGTAGCAATGTATCCGTGGAATCTCTAGTTGATCATTGAAGAAGAGCTTTTCAGAAGCAAGGCAGAGTGACACACAGCCGGACTGTTTCTCAATCTACACAGTAAAATAAATTAAGGGTTTATGAAAAGAGAGCCTATGTAGCTTCAAAGTAATACATAATGATTCCTTGCACTGTGGTAAAAACCAAAGCAATTCCTAAATTTACATCCAAGAGAAGGTAGGATCCTCATGAAGTAGGGATGAGTTTCTGTGGTAAAGAATTTTACGGTTTGTGGGCTGACAAGATGGCTCAGCTGGTGAAGGCACTTGGCAACAAGAAATATTACTTGATTTCAATCCTTAGGCCTGATGTGAAAACAAGAATTGACTCCTACACATCATACACATATCTGCACTTACACACACACACACACACACACACACACACACACACACACACTAAATGTGATGAAATATATTAAAACAGTTTTTAGATTATTTTATTTTTGTGTGTATGAGTGGTTGCCTAGAAATATGTTCCCAGAGAGGTCAGATAATGGCATCAGGTGTGCTGTAAGTAGAACTTCAGTTTTGAGTCACCATGTGAGTGCTGCAGACCATTTCTCGGTCCTCTGCAAAAGCAACACATGTTCTTAACTGCTGAGCCATCTTCCTACCCCAGGTAAAAANTGAATTACATGCTTTCTTATCAAAGTATCTCATTCTCATTTACTATATCACCTATAATTTGGGAAAGTTAAATATACAGACATGTTTTAGAATTGGACAAAGAATTTGAGTTACGATTTATACCTGGGAAAATAATATTATCCTAAAACCTTTTTGTATTGGACACATATGGGACTAAGTAATAAATGGAATCCTATCTCAGACATGGCTCGCCAGCTGCACATGGGTGTACAGTAGTTGTTCTACTCTCCAAATAGATAATGTGAATGGATATATTTGGTGGTTGATAGAAACACTGGAAACTTGATTCCTAGAATAATAATATTTATCATATGGAAAAAACCTGGTGGGACCTTAAAACTCCTGCCCTCCTTACACAGTCATACAGCTTGGAATAAATAAGTAGACAGGAAACTGTTCCACCATGATGGGGTGGCAGAAAATGATGTCACTCTTAAAAACTTAAAGGACTCAGTACAGTTCAGACCCATTATATCCTAATTTATTAATTTACTTTGTACCAACAAAAATTTCAGGTATCAGGATCAGAGAAGGTTATCTCAAAGACAAGTAATTAGCAGCCTCATTATGTTATGGTAACAGAGATGAAACAGCTGAGGCTTTTCAAAATAGATTCAGTTGAGTGACCTGTATCATAGAGCAAGCTATTTTTTCATGTTTCCCAATCCTAATGAGATTAGAAACAGAAGCAATTTATATCTATATGATAAATAAAAATATATTTTTCTTATGCAGGGCTATACTAATTCTGCTACTAGCTGCAAAAACAAGGTCTTAAGAAATTTACATAATCTAAACATTGTATATATTTTAATAGACAAAATCAATGATATGATGCTATTCAAATCATATGCTAGGTAGAATTATGTAGATTAGAGGACATGTAAGGATTACGTGTTCTGGGTTACAGAGACAAAACAAATTAAGTTTCAGAGGAATGTTGCTTCCACAAAGATTTTTGAGATCCAATATTCTACAGAGTGCTAGGACATTTTTTTCCTTTACAGTCTCCTAAAAAGATAGAGTTTATACTGCACCAATCATCACAATCCAGAAGGTTCAGCACCTTGCAAATCCCACCAGGCCCTAGAGGTAACATATTCTGCACTTGAGAATGTTGCTCTGACATATTGATTGTGTTGTGAGTATCAGTTATAAGAAATTCTGAAATTGAAAGGATTTGCATTTTTAAGATTCAGAATATAATATTTATTTTATGACCTTCGGAGTAACTGATACAGTAAAAACACATTTATAGTTTATGATAAACATTGATAGAAACACCTGCATGCAGAGATATTATGAAATAGCCCATAANGTTCTGGTATTTGGAAATGTCATCTATGACAGAAAACAGAATACCATTTGAAAAATAGTGGAAAATCTGACCATGGGGTAGTTTTTCTGAAAGCTGTGATTGGTCATGGATTGCTAACACATTATTTTCATGGGTAGGGAGGTGAGGGATGAGCCAGAAGAAGTCATGGGAAAAGAAAGTATGATCAAAGCATATAGTTTTTTTTAAAAAAACATGTTTTTAAAAGTTATTTTATATGTATACATGTTTAGCCTGCGTGTATGTCTGTGTACCAGTGCATGCCTGATACCAACAGAGGTCGGAATGGGGAGTCTGGTTCACCTGGAACTGGAGTTACAGGAGGTTGTGAGTCACCATGTGGGTGCTGAGAACTGAACCTAGGATCAAAACGTATTGTAAAAAAAAGAGGCCGAGCGGTGGTGGCGCACGCCTTTAATCCCAGCACTTGGGAG
>LZPO01108109.1:54149-77493 GCA_001675575.1 Neotoma lepida | reverse complement strand
GTGTGTAACTGCATGTCCTTGGGAGACTTCTGTCAATATACTTTCAATTGTACCACCACCATGTAGACTCATAATGCATCATTCATACAAAATTTAGCACCTGGCTATGTTTCCTTTAATCAACATTAATGTTGCCTTTGATCTTAATTATCTAAAAATCATGCAAGTACTTTAGTTAATAATTTTGTTATAGAGCTCCTTGGTCTTCATTCATCCAACAGTCACGTCCTCCTATTACTTCAGTGGTTCATTCCCATAGAGAACTCTCTTCTTTATTATCAACATTCTTCTTACTCATAATTGCTAGTTTAAATAAACTATCATTCCTATCTTGTCTTTCCAGTTCAATCTTCTACCTCTTAATTCTATCCATTCAACTGTAACCATTTAACAGCCATATCAATAGTCCCCTCCAATAATTATGTAAATAGAATGCTTTTATTGAGGCTTTCTTTAGCTACACACACTGTGGGAAGGAGCAACTCCTTGGCTGCATTAAACTCTACAGCTCTGTGCTAGACTTTAGAAGTAGCTACAGTGTAAATGGTGACATATGGTGGAACTGGTAATGCTTAAGCTTTTCATCACCCTATTCACTTCCCAAGGTTTTCTAATACTATATCCATAGTTTTTGTTGTTTGTTTTTGAAAGTACAATCAAACAATATGAGTAAGGTTCTGTAACTATGAATCGTCTTTGCTTAAAATTTGTTGAAAATAATTTCATCTGTCACACACTCTCTCTCTTTCACACACACACACGCATCCTTCATTGCTAGAATAAGAATAATTTTACATTTCATAAAATGTACCATCTATTTTGGTTATTTCTATATATTTAGTCACATAAATAGTAACTGTAGAATGGTGAATCTTTTCCTGAATTAATTTTTTATTGTTTTCATACTTTATTTCTAAGAATAATGCAGTTGATTTTTTTTGTTGTTAAATGAAGAAACTATTACAATTCTGCTCAATTGAGAAGTAAAAATGGATTTAAATGAGGAGTTCTGAAGCTGATAATACAGAAAATTCTAAGTTACAATATATAGATTACAAATTGCTTACAGAACAGAACCATCAAAACACAGGATTAGAAGCACATTTTCCTTAAAGAAGTAAATGTAGAAAATATTTGTGCCTTAAAAAATGCAAAGTGACCATGTAGTATGATGAACTCTTTCTCAATGCAAAGACAAAGTAGTGATCTGCTATGATTGCCTGGCATCCAAGCTGCAGAATCCCTGTGAGTGAAGTGAGTTCAAGGCAGTTCCACAGAGGGCAAAATCACAAGTTATTCAGGGTCAATTCTAATTAAAAGAGAAGGAAGGCATGAAAATATTGTATGTGTTCCAAATATCAATATGTGCACATAAAGATAGGATGAATCAATTGTGAGAATACAAATGTTATTTTTCTAAGTTTCAGNTGTCACTATGAAAAGATAGGAAATAATGTATATTTCCTTAAACTTGAAAAGACTCTTACAGTACTTCCAGGACTAGAATTAGTTATATGAAAACAATTTCCAGATATGGAAACCATAAGAGGAGGATTTCAAATAATTTAGTAGTTTGGNTCAATCNTTAGCATGANTAGAGTTATAACTTTGCGACTCCAAAAACAGGTAGAATCAGAAACATGGGAATCTTTGGATGTTTGTAGACTCAAAGTTTCAGATACTTTAGGGTTACAGATCAACTGAAACAAAATTTCAGATATGAAGTAACATTAAGAATTACTGAACAGTATCAACTAAGCAGGACTCATAAAAGCTCACAAAGACTGAAGCAACAAACACAGACTCTGTATGGGTCTGAGCTAGATCCTCTGCATATCCCTTANGGTCTTGTAGCTTGGTGTTGTGATTGAACTCTCAACAATGGGAGTGAGGGTGTCTCTGACTCTTTTGCCTATGGTTGGGTCCTTTTGCCTCCTACTGGGTTGACTCTTCCAGCCTTGATATGATTGTTTATGTCCAGTCTTAATGTATCTTATTACACCTTGTTTGGTGGATATCCTTGGGATATCTGGCAGCCCCCCGCCCCCCCACTCATGCACGCTCGCTCTCTCCCTCTCACTAGGAAGTGGAGGAGGAGTGGTGGGAGAGGTGGAGTGGTGGGAGGGGGGAGGAGTGGAGGGAGGGGATACTGAGTTCAGGATGCAATGTATGAGAGAAGAATAAAAAATTTTAAAGACAGAATTACTGAATAAATCATCGTGAATGAGGTTTGCTTATGGGAAAGCAAATACTGAAAACTGTAGCTGGANGATTGCCATGAAAACAGAGAAACATATAATGGCACAATTTAGAGTTTGTGCAAGCTAGTGTAGCCTGAGAGAATGCAAAGAGATCATTACAGTGAATGAGTGAAATGGCAGAAGCTGTGCTTCAAAATCATAAGCCTTTCAGGAGAACTGTGTTAAACTAGAAGCCAGAGAGAATGAAGCCAGAAGTATCAGTTAGGAAACTATAGTAAAAGTTGATGAAGAAGCCCAGGATAAGAAAGATCAAAGGATAATAATGAGAAGACATCCCCACTGTGTTTGACAGGGCAAATTACTGTACCCTGAAATGATCTGAACGTGCTTGGCTCCTTTTCTTGTGTCTGTGTTTTCTGTCAAATGGTTTCTTTAAAAGACTTCCTTACAAATTGCTGCAACAACTTTCATTTCATCATCCTGTTTGATTGAGTTTGCAGTAACTACCATTTTCTGAAATTACCTTGCTCTTTCAGGTGTTACCTATTTACCAGCTTTCACCCTGAAACCACTGACTGCGGTGCAAGAGCCAAGGCTTCAGAGTCCTTTCCTCTTTTGTTCGGCTCAGATCCACAGTGTGCTTAAGAGTCCTTGGGTTATTCTAGACCTGTCTCTTATACACATCTAGATGTGTATAAGAATTGTTGGATAAGTAGATAAATCCCTGGAATAAATAAGATCTCTTGAGTACATGGAGCTTAAATTGCAGAAAATTTGTTTGTGATCTATTCATCTAAAAGGAGTNGCATTGTGAGTTTAAAAGGAAGAATTTTTGCATGTTGATTTGTGATAGTGTACCTTTTTAAACCCCTAANCTCAGAGCTGAACAATTTTGGATTTTTGACTCTATAGTAAATCAGTGTTTCTGTTTACATAGATTTCTGAATATCATTTTATTACCTTGTGTAAATTGCTAACCTCATTTAAAAACCATTTCCTTATCTCTAAAACAGTAACATTTAAACTACTAACTCTATAATTTAAAAAATATTAAATGAAGTTATAAGATAATATATGAAGTCATCTAATATTAAGTACAGGGGCTGGAACATCCTTATTTCTAATGATGATCTGGATTTAACTATAAAAATATATTCTGATTTCCNTCTATGGTAAAACTACAGAAGTGGGAGTGAGAATACCTGGTTTAGATTTCCCTGTCTGTTCTTACTCTTTCCTATTGATATTGATCTCATCTAGGGTAGGATTACTAATTCACATGAAACACAGCATAAGANTTGTAACTACAGACTCTGGAGCCAGAATGCAATTTTAAATTCAGTCTTTGCTGGTACTGGCAGTGCTTTGAACAGTTTACCAAAAATCTCTCTGGCTCAGTTAGTACTCTGCAAGGTGCACGTTACCTCAACACCATTGTTATGAATGTTGAGAGAACTTAGTGTTATGGAATTCTCAGGATCTGGGTAAATTCTTAAGCAAATTGAAAATTAATGGTGTATTATAAAGGTAAAAATCTCATNATGAAAAAATAAATAACAGAGCAGACTAAAAACCCACCCTTNAATTCTTACTGTATAAATATAGGCATCCATGAAACTATAACTCATAAATATCTCTAGATGCTTAAATTATTTCACTTATGAAAGTGAACACCTGCTTCAACAGGAATTAACACTCTAAACTTGGNATAGAACTCACATTTTACAAACATGACAAAAGATTTAAAAGTTGTATGAGTAATGGTGAGTGGAGCCCCCACTAGCTTGTAACACANCCTATTTAGTGTCTACATTTCAGTCTTTGTCAGAAAGCCTAACGTATTATATTTAAATGTGTTGATGGAATTTTAGTAGCTCTGACCACTGTGCTAACTTAATATGACTTAAATTGTGAAATCAAGTATTCAAAAATTAATGCGTAAGTATTAAAACTTCATGGAAAAGCCCCAATAATACATCAGTCTGTACTCAACAGAACAGGTGAATGATAAAGACTGGCTATATTACACTCAAAGTAATCTTCCAGATAGCAGTGTTAAAGAACTCCTCCATCTTTATGAACACTTGATGTACAGATATGTGTTAGTTTTTCTATACCTAGTCAATTTGCAAAAGTATCGTGCTGCTTTTGTTTACATTACCCCTATTTTTATGTTGGTGGAAATTTTGGTTATACAGCTGTAAAAAATTTATTTTTATAACTTTCCTGGTTAGATATAACTGTCAAATTGATACAGCCTAGAAATCAACTGGGAACAAAATCTCACTTGAGNAATTACCTCAATCAGAGTGGCCGGAGGACATGGCTGTACTAGATTATCTTGATTGTTAACTGACGTAGGGGGTCCTATCCTACTNTGTATGGTACCATTCTCAAAGCAGGTTTTCCTGAACTNTATAGGAAAGATAGCTAAGTGTAATACTGCCTATCATTAGTGCTATACTTCTCTAACTNTAAAGCAAGTTCACTGTTCAAATATAATACTATATAGAATAANATGCAGGGCAACTTTCAAGATCCTACCTTGAGTTCCTGTCTTAAATTCCCTTAATGATGAACTGTAACCTGGAATTTTAAAAGCTGACTTAAACCGTTCTCTCCCCAAGTTGTTCTTGGTCAAAGTGTACCAATCACAACAACAGAATGGCAACTAGAACTGTGTCCACTATCAAATTTCCTTAGACAACATCAAGAAATTCAGGTTGAGAGGATAGAGGGACTAAACCTTCTCTAGACATTTGGCAGGGTGGCAAACACAATAAATATTGTGAAAACAATACTCTGNCAAAGTATCATTAACAATGTTATCCTGGTCTTAGTGNCTTTATATACATACTCCCTTGTTTCTTCTGAATAAGTAGCAGTCTTGGAAAAAGGCCACACAGCCTACTGAATGGAAGTTTCCAGATCACTTCTCATGCTTTGTTGCCTCATGTGGGAATTTCCTGCTTTGCTGTTTCTTGTCACATGGCCAGATTGCTACCAAGTCACCTTGCCAGTTCTAAATTTTCCACTACCCCTCTACCTTCAGTCCATTTATGGGGCCCATGACAACTGAAACTATGGCTCTTGCCCTAGAAGATGTTGTTCTTGTTTACAAGAACAACCTGTGCCTGCATCTAAGAAGGACTTTGAAATCTNGATGACCNAGNAAATGGTATTNNGAATTGGTGGAAGCAGTCACATTTTCCCAGAGGTTTAGCAAAATGTCTGAGGGAAGGAATATGGAGTCTGTGATTGAGANTTATTTAAAGCCTNTGACTNGTTTAACTGAAAACCATGGTGCAAACCAACATTGCATTCACATTTCATGCCCATGTCATGNCCCTTTACTGACTGTATAATAAACCTCTTTGGCTCACTTTGGAAGTCAGCCAGGAGATATCATTTGTGCTGCCTCCTGCTATTGTAACATTAGGCCCAATCAAAGGCTTTTCCTGAATGATCTCTCTTGACTTCTTGGAATACCATTAGTAGACNNGGATTTTCTAGTAACATGAAGAGAAGACTTCATATTCACATGATGGTGTCAATAGCATCAGTTACCCTTACAGAAGGCAACTGAAGATTTCCAGACTTTGAATAGGATTGAGAAGATGGGATCTAGAAGTGTACGGCAGGTAACAGTGGGAATGGAAAAAAAGAACAAGGCTCCCAAGAGCGAAAAGACGACAGATTCCTGACTTTAGTCATTTGAAGAGTGTAAACNATTTCTAAATGGTTTTATTAAATAAAAACACAGAGCCAGAAATAGAGGTGAAAATCTGACAGAGATCGAGGGATAGGAATAGCCACCAGCTAACCCCCCTCACCAACACTGCAGCTTCCAAAGCGAGTGACTTCCTGTCCTACCCAGGTTTTTATATCTTTCTATTCTGCTAACTCATTTCCTCTCTCCACCAAGCTACATCACTTCCTGTCTGTCTGCACAGACCTGCAGAACTCCATGGTTGGTGCTGGCATTAAAGGCCTGTGTCACCCTGCTTCACTCTTTTCCCTATTGTGGCCTTGAACTCACAGAGATCCAGAAGGATTAAGGGTGTTTGCTAACATTACATGGAATTATTTAGAAATTCGTTTACAGAAGAGTTCTAGNAAATTGCTAAGCCCTAAGAGCCATGGTCAAGTCATAGCACCCAAGAACACTAACACTATTTGCCGTAAAAGCTAAAGTTATTACTTGAGGCCCAAGAGAAATAACAGTGGTCACTTTTAGAAGCCATGTATCCCAACACCCAAGGATAGAGAGTTGTAACTGTAGCTGCCATTGACCACATATTATAAATGCTGCTAGTTGCTGCTGAGTCCAGATCAGACCAAAGGNAATAAGACTCAACCATGAGCAACTATAGGTAAAAGTGTCTAGCTTCTAAAGCTTAAAGCTTTAAACCTCTGTTTTATCAGGGCATGGGACTATAAGCCTCTGTATCTANNAACCTAGACCCTGATCCTTAATCATTTGTGTCTTAGGTCAGCAAACACAGAAGAGCTATTCTTCACCTAGGCAAACTTTCTATNTTATTGGAGGCAAAGAACCCAAGAGAACCCAATCATAACATGGTGAGTTCTAGAAATCTATATCCCAGCAGTTGTCCTAAGTGATTTCTACTAACTCTGGATGAGATTTTTTTTTTAGAAATATAGAAACACACAATCAAACAAAGATGGGTGATACTCTTGGACTTAAATTTTATGGCCATTGACTCAGTAAAATTGGAACAAGTATTTCTTTCAAAAGTAATAATCCTTGAGCTAAGAGAAAATCCTAGGAAAATCTGAAGCTACAAAGAAATACACTATTCTTGAATTTATAGCATCCTAGATGAGTAGAAAAAATACTAAATTTATGTGATACAAAGATTCATAGACTGTGTGGCTATCTCTCTACTTTATAAAAATTGTATCATGTTATAAATTTGGGCAATCTGAACAGTGTTACATGTCAGACTCAATCTTTCACTCAATCATCAAAAATCTTCACACCAAACACAGTTTTCAGAACATTGAGATCTCAAACTAGAACTGGCCTTGACACTAGATTCTATAGTGTTGAAATATGGTGTGCAGCCGGGCGGTGGTGGTGCATGTTTTTAATCCCAGCACTCGGGAGGCAGAGGCAGGCGGATCTCTGTGAGTTCGAGGCCAGCCTGGGTTACTGAGTGAGTTCCAGGAAAGGTGCCGCCAAAGCTACATAGCTGTCTCTTATACACATCTAGATGTGTATAAGAGACAGGTGTGCACACTTATGGAAGAGAAAAGTCATTAATAAGTTTTACTCAGTGGGTAGACTTTGTATTCTATAATCATGACCTTCCAGGAAATCATGACCTTGCATGACCTAATGCAACACAGGTATGATTTTTATGGGGTAACCATCCACTTTCTGATTGAATTGAACATGTGTTGTATGGGAAAGAATTCATTACCTGGTATTGTAACCTTAGTCAAAAGTCCATTGCTGAGGAGGTTACTTGTATTATTTTGTTATATAAACATGTTTTCAAGCTACCACTAACTACTTATGTAAATACCTGTAAATCAGTGCTGTTCTCAACCTTGATCTAGTTAACTTCTTTTTTCAGTGGGTAACAATTAGTGTAGAGAGTCATAACTGCTCAGTGTGCTGAGAATAAGTAACTACTGAGTACACAACCTTGGACCATACATTCATGTCTAGTCCCCAAGGCTCAGGGAACATTCCAGAAGCCAGTGTGAAAAGAATGTGAGATTCAGAGGTAGAGAGAAGTGCTGAGAAATTCTGTCTTCTAGATATGCCACAACCATTGCAGTAATAAACTCACAGTTATGGTTATCTACATAAGAACTACACAAATTCAAGTCTGACAAAATCCTAGCACTAATAGAGAAGAGTCTATGAAATCACACCCTTAGCTTAGGAGCTATTGTTGTTTGATATCTGTTGGAGGAGAGGGAGTCATTTTTCTTTACACATATGGCTTCTGGTATTTTATTCATGTTCCAGCAGATTGTCCCATACTCATGTGCACGTTGGCATCAGTGATTGATTTAGTAAGCTATAAAATAAAGAGGCCATGAAGGAAGGACAGGAATGTGTTGGGGTACCTAGGGGTGGGAAAGGGAGTTGGGGAATGGATGTGATCAGGATACACTGTAGACATGTATAAATTATCACAGAATGAATTTAAAATATTCATTATGAGAAGCAATTTTAAAGAAACTTTCCATGTTCAAAAGGAAAATATACAAAAGTAACATTATACAGGTGATTTTCTCCAAAGTGTGAGGCTAAAAGTGTTTTGTCTAGTGGCTATATAAATTATATGCTCATAAAAAACATAATAAGCATAAAAATATTGATTAGATGGAGAAATAAATCAGTATGGGTAAGTCCCTATTGCTGGAAACAACATTTACAATGGACATAGGACTTGGAAGATTACAGCTAGATCTGATCTGACATGAAAGCCCTTTCCTGAAAATTAGCTTTTCTAGTAGCAGAAGGTACTATGAAAGGTCCAGAACATGGAAGCAATCAATAATGCTATCCAACTGTGATGCCTATGAACAACAATGATGAGCCCTAAAATTGCAATAGTGGCACTTGTATCTTGGCAGTTATAAGTAGTTCTCTAATTAGACTCAATGATAAGGAAATCATACTTGGTATTGGAAATCTAGCCAACTACATGGATCTTATAGGATAACCTACTACCACCACTTTACTAGACCAGCATAATTTCTTACTATATTCTAAAACATATTGCTATACCCAAAGATAACTATAGCTCTCATCCCTCCTCTAAGAAACTTCTCTTTGAAGCATATGGAGACCACAGAAAACCACATCTGCTCAAAATACAGAGAACATCTGTGGAGGCTCCAGCCCCAGCAGATATATCAAGAACTCTTATACCTGCATCTCAGGGAACATCTCAGGAGAGGGGATGCAAAGATTTTAAGAGCTATAAGACTCAGTAATGTGCTGTGTGACTTTGTCAGAAATATCAGGGAAACTATTCTCATAATATTGCAACAATATGGCTGCAGCAATATGATCAGAATAATGCCAATACCAATAGACACATTAACTTGGAAAATAGAAATCTCAAGGGAACCACACCTAGACAAAGACATACAGACAACTGACTACTGAATAGAAAGTTAGTCTTCCTCATGGGTGAGTTTTCTAATTGTTTATACAATACCAAAAGGTCAGACAGGAAGTTATGGACATATAAGCAACACTAAAATGATTCAGCAGATTGTATTTATATATTTGTGTGTGGTGGCTTGTATAACAACAATAATCAAAGAAAAGAGAACAAGAATTTGTGGTTTAGTGAGGAAGGAGACCTGGCAGAGTTTGGAAGAAGAATGTATAGGATATGTTGGAGTGAGGAAAGGGAAAGAGAAAAATGATGTAAGTATATAGTAATTAAAATGTAAAACTTGAAAGAAAAGAAATCAGCACAAATATGGCCTTGAAATTATAACTGCTGTAGAATAAGTTTTCTATAAAAGAGTAGAGTAAGTGATATATATTATTAGTCATACTGTCTTAGTTAGAGTTTCTATTGCTATGAAAAGACATCATGACCACACCAACTCTTATAAAGGATATGGAGTCTGAATTGTTCATCTTCTGTACCCAAGCAAGGCTTCCAGTGATGAGAGTGAGCTGCATTTGTTTGAATTGTTGGCCAATGGTTTCCTTTGTAATCCCTAAAGAACCCATGCTCATGCTAGAACAAAGGGTTGCTTTCTAAAAAACTGACGGCTAAGCCCCATTGCCTAGGACAACATCCAAACAGGTCATTGAATATAGAGTGGTTGAGCTGGTGCTTGCGTGGAGCCTTCATCCCTATGTTCTAGTCATTTTGGTGCAGAAAAGTACAATTCAGGGATAAAGAGAAATCTGGACACCAACTCAGCCACAAAAATCCTGGACTTAGAATCTGTGCTGCCTGCAAGAATGTGCTGGGGCAATGGTGGACCATAACTTGTGGGTGTGACCAACACACCATGATAGGGAGTCCATGCTTTACACTGCCTGGATGGTCAGGTACTAGAAACTGAATAGCCCAGAGACCTGTGGTAGAACCAAACACAACTAGTCAAAAAAGAAAAAGAAAAAAAAAAGAACAAAAGAAGGAGAAAAAGAAAAAAATTCAAACCAATGAAACAATTCCTAATGTTATTCTGCTATAGAATAACATAGATCCATGTCTTGTTGAGTTATCAACAGAGAGGCTTAGTTTGACAGCAGACAGCAATGGATTCAGCAATCCACAGCCAAACATTATGCAGAGAGTCTAAATTGGAGGTGTTCATCAAGTCTCTCTTTTTTTAGCTCTAGGGAACCCTACAGAAGAGGAGGAGGAAATATTGTGGAGAGGGAATGGAGAACACCAGACCATGGACAATTGAACCAACTAAGCAGGGCTCATATGGACTCATGGACACTGAAAAGATAAGCGCACAGCCTTCAAGGGTCTGCACCAGGTCCTCTGCATATATGTTATGGCTGTTAGTTTGGTGGTTTTGTGGAACTCCTAACAGTGGGAGCAGGTGTATCTCTGAATCTTTTGCTTGCTTTTATGACTCTTCCTTCTATTGGGTTNACCATCCACTTTCTGATTGAATTGAACATGTGTTGTATGGGAAAGAATTCATTACCTGGTATTGTAACCTTAGTCAAAAGTCCATTGCTGAGGAGATTACTTGTATTATTTTGCTATATAAACATGTTTTTAAGCTACTACTATTTATGTAAGTACCTGTAAATCAGTGCTGTTCTCAACCTTGATCCAGTTAACTTCTTTTTTCAGTGGGTAACAATTAGGGTAGAGAGTTATAACTGTTCAGTGTGCTGAGAATAAGTAACTACTGAGTACACAACCTTGAACCATACATTCATGTCTAGTCCCCAAGGCTCAGGGAACATTCCAGAAGCCAGTGTGAAAAGAATGTGAGATTCAGAGGTAGGGAGAAGTGCTGAGAAATTCTGTCTTCTAGATATGCCACAACCATTGCAGTAATAAACTCACAGTTATGGTTATCTATATAAGAACCACACAAGTTCAAGTCTGACAAAATCCTAGCACTAATAGAGAAGAGTCTATGAAATCACACCCTTAGCTTGGGAGCTATTGTTGTTTGATATCTGTTGGAGGAGAGGGAGTCATTTTTCTTTACACGTATGGCTTCTGGTATTTTATTCATGTTCCAGTAGATTGTCCCATACTCATGTGCATGTTGGCATCAGTGATTGATTTAGTAAGCTATAAAATAAACAGGCCATGAAGGAAGGACAGGAATGTGTTGGGGTACCTAGGGGGTGGGAAAGGGAGTTGGGGAATGGATGTGATCAGGATACACTGTAGAAATGTATAAAATTATTACAGAATGAATTTAAAATATTCATTATGAGAAGCAGTTTTAAAGAAACTTTCCATGTTCAAAAGGAAAAAATACAAAAGTAACATTATACAGGTGATTTTCTCCAAAGTGTGAGGATAAAAGTGATTTGTCTAGTGGCTATATAAATTATATGCTCATAAAAAACATAATAAGCCTAAAAATATTGATTAGATGGAGAAATAAATCAGTATGGGTAAGTCCCTATTGCTGAAAACAACATTTACTATGGACATAGGACTTGGAAGGTTACAGCTAGATCTGATCTGACATGAAAGCCCTTTCCTGAAAATTAGCTTTTCTAGTAGCAGAAGGTGCTATGAAAGGTCCAGAACATGGAAGCAATCAATAATGCTATCCAACTGTGATGCCTATGAGCAACAATGATGAGCCCTAAAATTGTAATAGTGGCACTTGTAACGAGACCATGGACAATTGAACCAACTAAGCAGGGCTCATATGAACTCATGGACACTGAAAAGGTAAGTGCACAGCCTTCAAGGGTCTGCACCAGGTCCTCTGCATATATGTTATGGNTGTTAGTTTGGTGGTTTTGTGGAACTCCTAACAGTGGGAGCAGGTGTATCTCTGAATCTTTTGCTTGCTTTTATGACTCTTCCTTCTATTGGGTTGCCTTGCCTCAGCCTCAATATGAGGGTTTTTGTCTTGTCTTATCGTATCTTGTTTTTTCATGTTTGTTTGTTGTTTCTGGGAGGTCTGCTCTTTTCTGAACGAAATGGAAGGGGAATTTATCTGGGAGAGAGTGGAGGTGGGGAGGAGCTGGAGCAAGTGAAAAGATGGGAAATTGTGTTTGGGATGTATTGTATGAGAGAGAAATCTATTTTCAAAAAAAACAAGATCAAAAATAAAAACTAAAAAGTTGTTATGTTGTATTGTTTAGACAATATATATATATATATATATATGTTCATTTACAGACACAATTTTCATTTGAAATGCTTCTAATTAGCCTCTAGCTGGTAGAATCTATGAAACAGAAAATTGTAGTAGAACATTATTTTAAGGTATGTTACTTTTGCTTATGTTGCATTTGTTTAACTCTGTGAAGTTGTGTTACTGTGCCTTTGTAAAACACCTTTGGTCTAATAAAGAACTGGCCAATAGCAAGGCAGGAGAAAGGATAGACAGGGCTAGCAGGCAGAGAGTATAAATAGGAGAAATCTGGGAAGAAGGTTCTAAGATCTAGGAGCCAGAGAAAGAGAAGATCTAGTAGCCAGAGAAGGAGGAAGACTCCAGGGACCAGCCACCCAGCTACACAGCAAGCCACAGAGTATGACTAAGATTTACAGAAGTAAGAGAATGGGAAAAGCCCAGAGGAAAAAGGTAGTCAGGATAATTTAAGATAAGGAAAGCTGGCTAGAAACTAAGCCTAGCTAAGGCTGGGCATTCATAATTAAGTATAAGCCTCTGTGTGTGATTTATTTGGGAGCTGGGTGGCGCCCCCCCCCAAAAGAGCCAAAAAACAACAACAGAAAATACTTAGAATTTAAGGGTGTTTGACCTGANTGTGACTAGTCCATGTGGGAATTGGAAAGAATAATAAATCCTCAGGCTTCTGTGTCCTATAGNCCAATATTTATTTCCTCAGATGTTGGTTATTTCAAAGCTCTGTTTATTCAANTGTTTTTATTATTAAATAAATGTATTCATTTATTTAACATCCTGATGGCAAATTTCCTCTTCCTCTCCTCCTCTCATTCCCTCCTGCCCCACCTCCATCAACTCCTCTTNTGTTTCATTCAAAAAGGGACAGGCCTCCCACGGGTATCAACAAAGCATGATCTATCAAGTTGCTGTAGGACTAAGCTCCTCCCTTTGTGTTAGTGCTGGACAGTTCAACCAACTATGAGGAATAGGTTCCCAAAAGCCAGCTAAAATGTTAAGGACATGTANCANGAATCCTAATTGGTATTAATAATAAAAACCCAGAACCAGATANTGGGGTAAATGCTGAAAGATCNCTAAGGAATCAGCCACTAGAGAGACTTCTTNCTTCACCAACTCCTCAGCCTGAAAGAGACTGAGCTCCTGTNTCCTTNCGCTTTATATTCCTGTCTCTGCCCAGTTATATCACTTTCTATCTCCACCTCCCTAGTGCTGGGATTAAAGGCATTAGATCCCAAGTGCTGGATCAAAAGTGTGTGTGCCATCACTGCCTGGCTCTGATTCTCTTTTAGACTGGATCAATCNTGTGTAGCCCAGGGTGGCCTTGAACTCCTGATCTTCCTGCTTCCTCCTTACAAGTGCTGGGATTAAACGTGTGTGCCACCACTGCTCAGCCTCTATNGTTACTAGTGGCTAGCTCTGCCCTCGATTTGTACTAAGGAGGTGGAGGCAGGAAGTGGTATGCCTGGGCAGAGAGAGGAATATAANGTGGGAGGAGAAAGGGGTTCAGTCTCTTTCAGGCTGAGGAGTTGGTGAGCTAAGAGGTGGTGGCTGGAGTTTTCTCCTTTTAACTTAACCTTATTCTCTTTATTTACCTTTTGCCTCAGGACTTTTTACTTTTCTTTCCTTCTGTATGTCTTACTTTCACTGTTTCTTGTGTCTACGGGGGGCTGGAGGCCACCTGGCTTCTGACCCTGGGTATTTCCCTCATTCTCTCCTCCTCCTTCTTGCCTCATTCTTCTTTTTTTTTCTTCTTTCTAGATTCTGCTTCCTGTTTTTTCTCTCTGCATGCCAGCCCTGCTTATTCCTGTCCTGCCTAGCTATTGGCCATTCAGTTCTTTAATAGACCAATNAGGTGCCTTAGGCAGGCAAAGTGAANCAAATGCAACACATCTTTACATAATTAAACAAATGCAGCATAAAAATTTAACACACCTTTATATCATTAACAAAGGGAGCAGAAATAAATGTAACACACTTTTACACAGTTAAATAATATTCCACGACATAAGCAAACACATCTTTGCCTCGTTAAAATTATATTTCACAACAGGAGTGTTTTCCTTGCTCTCCATATGACACATCCTTGCCAGCATGAGGTGTCANTTGTGTTTTCAATCTTAGCCATTCCAATAGATGTAAGATGGAATTTTAGAGTCCTTTGATTTGCATTTTTCTGATGGCTAAGGATGATGAACGTTTCTTTAAGTATATTTCATCCATTTGAGATTCTTCTGTTAAGAATTCTCTGGTANGATGTTTACCCCATTTTTAAATNGGATCATTTGGCTTTTTGCTTCTACTTTCTTGAGTTATTTATATATTTTGGAGATCAACCCTTGATTGAATGTGGGGTTGTTGAAGATCTTTTCCCATTCTGTGGGCTGCCATTTTGTCATATTGGAAGTGTCCTTTGCTTTTTGCTTTTCAGTTTCATGAGGTCCCATTTATTAATTTTTGATGTGATTTTCTTAATACCCTCCACTTCACAGCTTCTTTAGCCAAGCAGGAGGAAAGAGTCGAGGGACTTTGTTCTATGGTGTGGTAATGAGCAGACCTTGAACATTTCTGGGAGAAGGCTGCTCAGTGCAGCAACACAGTGGCCAAGNCTCAGGGTCATGGAAACAAAAGACAACTTCCTCAGTGTAAATGGATGCCAAACCCAGAACAGCCCTGTTAAGTGAATTCAGTCTTTTGGTTTAAAGATAAAATTGGAACTAGCCCTACCTAGAGCCTCTTAATAGTAAATGTTAAAATGTGTTTGATTCATAAATAATAAGTTGAGCTTTGTATGTTTAAGTACCTTTAGTTTGTTTTAAACTTGTGAGATTCATGATTTAAAATTAATTAATAAGCCGGGCAGTGGTGGCACACACCTTTAATCCCAGCACTCNGGAGGCAGAGGCAGGCGGATCTCTGTGAGTTTGAGCCCAGCCTGGTCTACAGAGTGAGATCCAGGACAGGCAACAAAACTACACAGAGAAACCCTGTCTCAACCCCCCCCCAAAAAAACCAATTAATTAATAAAAGTAAACATTGATATTAAAACTTAATGCAATGTTTTCCCTTGGAAAAAAAATTAAGGAAGAATTAAACTTCTTCATGAAACCAGATTATTTTCAAAGTCCACATGATTCTTCTAAGTCAGTTTTCAAATGAGAATCACTCTCCAATTCCGCTAACTGTGGTTCATTTCTCATGGAAAAAGCTAAGCCCCTGGATTGTGATAATGTCCATGTTTCTAAATTCTGTGGATAGTATTTGTCCTTGTTTCAAGTAATCTCCATCAAACAATGGCACAGTGAATTTAGTGAAACATAACCAGGTTTTTANAAAACTCAAATAAAAATTAAATAAGTAAGCTTCATGCAGGGGTGGTGACAATTAATGGCACTTGGGGATATGGTTAGCAGAAACTAATGACAGCCTGTTCTATCCACAGCCAATTAAGAAAATGTAACAATTTCTAACCATATATTTTTCTGTGAAATTTTCAAATTATTTAGGCAAACCTGAACTGACCTAGTTTTTGGTTCATGAAACCACACTTGGTCTGTGGTAGGAGTTGGGAACACGGTGAATGTCTTCAGCAAAGACCCCAAGACCGGTCATATGAAGTAATCATGAAAACCTGCAAGTACACAAACAATCCAGTGACTGACACTAGCTCAGAAGACAAGATCTGTTGCANTTGACTAATGTTTCCCTCCTCTCTCCCTTCAGCCTCATCTCCTTCCCTCTCTTCTTTATTTCTTCTTTTTTATTGTAGTTACTTTCCATTTCTTCTGAGAGCTATTTTTTTCCTTTTCTTAATTTTCTCCTTCAAATTCATATCTTAAGGTTCCTTACTGAAACACTCTTCTTAAAAACTAAAACTCCTAAATCAATAATACCAAGATGTATAAATAGGAAGGAAAAATTTTTTTACATGGATGAACAGAATGAAATAGTTACCAGTATTAACCAGTGAAGGTGGGAACATTTTGATTCCTTACCTGAGTCCTATCAATGAGTGAAATTATATCACATAACTGACCTTGAGTTAGAACTCATGATTTTTCCATGAGCCAGGAGGACATTATCATAGTCTGTCAAGGTACTGCCATTGAGATGCAGTAAAATCAAACACTTTAATCAAAAGTCATGCCATTTTTCTTTTAGGATAGAATGGGAAGTGGNAAGATCNCTCAGATCCATCACCGTGAGTCTATTTCCACACATGATTTGCTCTAACACAAATCACTCACTAAAATGCAATGTGATGTGAAGAAACATGATAATGAGTAAGTATCACAGATGGTGATTTGTGCAAAAGCATGACTAATAGGAAAGGCAAATCTGTATTCGGAAAGTCTATTCCATTACTCCTCCCTTGGACGACTTTCTCCAAATTTCCAGTGGAATGATGCCATCTTGGGGGCCATTGGTAGTTTGAGAAGAGCTTAGCAATGTTGATTAATTCATGCAAAACTTCCAAGGCTAGTATCACACTACTCTGCTCATGAGTTCATATAACAAGAGCAGATAAGTTGATAGTCANGGCACATTTCATTCTCTCCCCATAAATATTAGGAGTTTACTCTTCTTTATTTCCTCTCCACTGAGCATTCCTATGACTCCAAAATTGTTTCCTACTTTGTTNATTCAGACAAATATACATGCAACTCCTTTTTAGACATTCCTAATTTCAATTTCTTAATTTTTAATGATATTTTTATTCTCACCTAAAATAATAGCTGCTGTTACCACTAAGTATAAATCCTTTTTTCCCCCCTGAGTGTGTCTTGTAAGCACAAGGAACATCATGGTGGTCTACTCAAATCTCTTACCATGGCCTTTGTGGGCCACTATGACAAAGCATATAATAACACAACTATCTTCTTTCACAAAATGCTAGCATGGGGCTGAAGTGATGGATCAATCAGTAAAGTGATTTATTGGCTTGGAAGGAGCNGGACCTGAATTANATTCCAAGAGCCTACTTTAGAAAATACTCAGTGTGATGGCCCCTTGTGTAAATATAAACACTGAAGAGGCAAAGACAATTACCCAGGACATACTGGCTAGCCTGCCCTCATTGAACTCACATGAGTTCCTGACCAGGGAGAAACACTATCAAATCAAATAGATAAATAAATAAATAAATAAATAAATAAATAAATAAATAAATAAATAACAAAAGAGTGGATGGCACCAAAGATATGATTCCCAGGATTTTCTTCTAGTCTCCACATATAAGCATATCTACAAATAGGCACCTGCACTACACACATGCCAACCCCCCATCACACACACACACAGACTTGTCAGACTATTTGTATAAGAGCAGGTCAAACACACTTGTTTATTTTTTCTTTGTTCCTCAGAGATCCCAGTAAAGGAACATTACCATGATCTACGGGTACAAGTCTATAGCAAAATAGTAAATATTGGTTAGGTTAAGAACATATATGCAACTTGTCCATGCAACTTCCATAATTTCTTCAAATCAATAACATGTATCTCACTTTCATTTATTCTTGGCATTCTATTGAACCTGATCCTACATCCAGAGAGCTTTGCNTCCAGAGGACACCAGAATACTGCTGAACATCACAGAACTTATAAGAACCTGCTGTCAATAGTCATATGTACAGTTTCTACAACAAACTGCAGAGCACACCAAGCCTACTTTCCTTATGTTTTGATGCAAGTGTACAAAACTGTTTTAGTGATTTGCCCTATTTACTTTGCCTGGTTAGGCTTCTGTCTCTTTAGCTATAGATAGGCAAAAGCAATAGTTCCAACTTCAATATGTGTATGTCTATTGAAAAAAAAGAACAGAGTGTAATAAATCATAGAGCATCTGCCTCCTGTTTCTGAGACCAATAATATAAAACACTATTTATCTAATAACTGTACACTACATAGTCTAGAAATACCATTTATAATTTAAAGGTAATATATTTTGAGAAGCAGAAAATGAGTTTGGATAATCCTCCTGGCAATGAGATGCCTGGCTGAGGACATCAGACTATTTGATCCAAACAATAGCACTGGATAAATATTCAAGTGATTCTGGTGCATAATACCTATTACCAGCTACATGAGTGCACGAGACATCTTTTAACATCTATTCATTTTGAAAATTATACAGAGCAGGAAAGATTTTTGGCTTGTTACAGTGGCAGTATTAAAATGATCAAATGAAGAACTGGGACAATGCATTAGTTGGGAAAGTGTTTGCCGTGACTGCAAAGGCTCTAAAATATGACATCTAGCACTCAAATTAAGGGCCAGGCATGGCTGTGGCACCTGGANTTCAGAGCTGAAGAGGCCAAGGAAGGAGGGTGCCTANGAGCCAATGGATAGGCAGTTTAGCCAAATGAGCGATTCAGTAACAGACCCTGTCTTTAAAAATAAGTTGGAAGTGATTGAGGAAGAAACCGGCAGTCAGCCTCTGGCTACTCAATGTGTTGAGTCCAACTTAGCAACAGGGGCTCCATTTTTTACTTAGCCTGCGATTTCAATAGAGGGAGATCACTATCCTTCCTAAAAACTGTTTCATCTTAGATGTCTAGGAAATGGTCTGACCCCAAATCCCAGGAAACAGCCTAACCACAAAGTTTCACCCTCCCCTGATTGGTTGGTACTAAGCCNGGGCAGAACCACAAACTCCAAAGGCTCTCTAATAGGCTGGGGGTCCACCACCCTGGAAAGTTCCTAACTGTGTCTTCCCATGTTCTGTTTTGATTGGTTGCCCCCTTGTGGTTTCTTCCTTTNAAGTGTTTGCTTTCCTTTGCCTCCCGGAATGCAGTTCAGATCCTGGCACCAGCTGCCTCCCTGATATATCAGCTTTTTCCAATAAATTTTCTGTTTGCTTGAACCCGGTCTTCTTGTGGACTATTCTGGGATTCCTGGACCCTAACAAATGCAGTGGTGCGCGCGCGCGCGCGCACACACACACACACACACACACACACACACACACAGAGAGAGAGAGAGAGAGAGTTAAAATTAGCGTTGTGTTAATACACATGCCTTAGGGCACCAGACATAAAGTTTCAGGGCAGTAAATCCTGACCCCTATAAAATCTCTAATGAAAAAGTGTCAATCAAAAGAAAAGTCTTCAAATACTATCAACTGGAAATTTGTTCTTACTTCACCATAACACTAAAAAAAAGTACATCTACTACCATAGCAGGTTCTTGAAGTACACAGAGTAAGGATTTCTCAGAATAAAGTGGAGAGAGAGAGAGACAGAACATAAAAGCTTTACAGGGGTCAGTACAAAACCCATCTATAACCATAACATTTAGCACTTCAGAAACACTGTCTCTAAAGAAGCTGCCATTAAAATGTAAATCTTAATGCATTCAAGATGAAAGAAGTTANAAATTTGTAAATTAGATGTAATTGCATTGTTGAACGATAGAGTAACCTAAAGTGCACAAACAAATGATGTCAAGCTACAAGAATTAACAAGAAGTAAAATACCCTTCCTGCTTAATTAAAAGAGGTTTTAGATGAGATATATCTCAATGGGAATGAAACAGTTTCTGACCCAAATAGGTCTGATCACTGCAAAGAACATACATCCTGTTTGTGGTGAATGATGTGTTCTGACATGGAACTGGTTTCATGAATTTTCATAGTCACAGAACAATTCAAAAACCAATGCACTTGCTAAGCATGTTTGTGAGCACAAAAGGTTACAGTGAAGCTTAGGGATCTCTGTTAGAAGTTTGACATGTTTGATAACATTCTTGCATTTTGGGTTGGAGGAAGCTAATGGTCTGCTAAGCTAATGCATTTCAAATGTTCTGATAGTCAAAGAATGTTAGGGCAGATACAGAAATAAAAGGAGATGAGGTATTCTTTAAATTTATAAATGTAAAATCATGTAGAGAAAAGGAAATTTGATTTTTTTTTCCTTGATATTCAAATTTGTCTTTGACTTCCAAATACTCAAAGATTGCTTTAAGAGTAGTATGGACAACTATAAGTATATAGTTAATATTGGTTAATAGATTTTCTGTACCCCAGTAATAGATTTCTCCACCAATGCAGTAAGCCAAATCAAGCTGAATTAAAAAGTAAAAGACCAGGTTTACTTGGGCAAAGCAAATCCCTGGTGACCCTCCAGCCCCCAAAGATCAAGGTGGGAGAAAGGGGCAGGAGAAAATCACATGGCTGATCTAAAGGAGGGAGCTTAAATACCCTAAAGGTGCAGGGTGATGACCTGTCTGTCACAAGCTGGGTTTGTGCCCAGATATAACACTTTAGGAGANTATTGGGCATCTGGCAGCTTCAGGGGAGGAGCTGCCTGCCATCCTTAAGAATGTGGAACTGGACTTTTTGGTGGTTTTTCTTCGAGGGCGGGGTTTGAGAGAAAGAAATGAGCTGGAGATTCCAGCCAAACATTGGTAGAACATCAATTGTTATTTAAAATAATTATGCAGGTTTTTTTTCTTCCTGAATTAAGGGATACTTATAGGAAAACACAATAAAAATCGTAGCTTTAGGCTGACAAGATGTAATGTGAAGGCATTATGAAGGCCTAGACTTNACTTTACAGACTCCATCTTAGGGAAGGGCCACCATCTTAGACCATCTGGTGACTGGGGGGTGTACTCAGTTCCAGGAAGAACCTCAGAAATGTGCTGTGGCAACGAAATTCAAACAGATACCCTAGAAGCAGCCAGTTAAGAAACATGGTAGTAAAATTTAACTACAGCCAGATGATCTTGCAGACATCCTGTTGGCTATTTACAGCACTTGCAAATATCCAGATATCCTGCCAGCAAGTTGTGGTTTTGCATCAAAAGTTTAACTAATAGTTTCAAAAAATCATCTAGCTCCAAATCCCTTTACCCAATCCCAAAACACCAAGGCATGTAACTCCAGGATTGTGGTTTTTTTCCTTTAAAAAATCTTCTACCCCTGAGCTCACAGCTGCCACCANATTCCCCTTCATCTTCTGCATAGGAGCATAGGGTGGTGATCCAGGATTGAACCTGACAATAAAAAGACCCTTGTGTGCTTACATAGGAAACCAGCTCCTTGGTGGTCTCTGTAGGTTTTGATGACTAGGTAAAGTCCTTGCTACCCAAGTCTTGACAACGAGAGATCAATNCTCAAAAACCACATAAAAGTGGAAAGAGAACTGAACCTACAGAGTTATTTTTTTGATGCAAAAGAACTGTACAATAAAAGGAGCAAAACTCTGGAAAACAAAATTAAGAAGATACTAAAATGTGGAAAGACTTCCCATGGTTTACATAATTTATCTTGTTAAGATGTCCAAACTACACAAAGTAACCTGTGATGTCAAATACATAGGCATTCTTATCAGAAATAGAAAAACATCCAAAATTAATGTAAAATATGTGTGACCCCTTAGCNTTGAAGTATTTCAGAGTGAAAGGGAGCAATATTGAAGGCATCTAAGTGCTGTATTACAAGATAAACCATGAAGTTATGAGAACAAAAACAGTTTTTAGTATTCACATGAAAACATAAATGTGATCCAGTGAAATACAGTAGAGGATCTGAAACTAAGATCAGGCAGCTACAGGCATTTGATTCTCAACTGTGGAAAAAATAACCATACACTGAAAACAGGACATATCTTCAACAATTGGTCCAAAGAAAGTGAATGGTGAAGCATATTTCTTTCACTTTGCAAAACATTGAACTCAAAATGAGTTAAAGACTGTACTACTAGACTTGACACTGTTAGTCCACTAGAGGAAAATATAGGTGAACTATTTCAAGATAAAGACCCAGACAATAATTTCCCAGAAAAGTTATAAAATGCACAGGAAGCAAAAACAAAGTAGAAGAATGGGATTGCCCTGATTTAGGTGCTGAGCTGATGGCTGGGTGGAAAAGGGGTTGGCATGCAAATATATAAATATGTAGACCTGTGTTTGGATTCCTAACAACCATGTAAAAAGTTGGGCACTGACTGTGCCCAGTGCTGGGCAATAGGAAACAGAGGAGACCCTGGAGATTCCTGGCCTGCCAGTCTAGTCAAATTAATGAACTCCAGCTTCAGTGAGTAACATTGACTTAAAAAGCAAGGTGAGGAGAGATTGAAGAAAGCATAACATTGAGCTCAATCTTCTAAACTCATGTGCACAAAGTTCATGCATATTTCCACACAAAATACACATCCACATGAACATTTACAGACACATATACCATATATGTGAACAAAAAATGATGAAAAATAAATTTAAAAGCTCTTTCCACCAAAGAAAGTAATCAGAAGAGTGAAGAAATCACCTAGAGAATTGGAGAAAATTCTTCCTAGCTATTTATGTGACAAGACAAATGCCCATAATATGTTCAACACTCAATAAAGAAAATAAAACAAAANCAAAAATCCAAATAAAAATAAATGACCTAAATGAATATTTCTCAAAATATGAAATACAAGGGACAATGAACATATAAAAACTTTTTGCCTTACCAGCTGACAAGGCTATGAAATCCAAGAGTGTAATAAGATTGTATCACAGACCAATTACAATGTCTGTAATCAAAAAATATATACTGTTGCTATCTATGATTATAAAGAGCCCTCAGGATTGNAATATCAATAGGGCTATATAGTACCATTCATAGTAGCCACTATAGTCAGAGCATAGAGTATACTTTGCAAAAATAAATTAAACAGGACCTAAACTAAAACATTTTATCACAGGTTTCAGCTTTCTCACTCATGTGTTTTTTAACTAAAGGAAGTAAAGTCAGATTGCTGGTGTGACCTACACTTTCTGACTCATTGCCATTCTTGATAGTAGCATAGGAACAGAATTAGTCTAGGCAT